>JABUQX010030778.1:0-42323 GCA_015478945.1 Trachelipus rathkii
ATGGTGCTTTTTGTAACTGATATTAATGATGTGAGGGGATGTGGTAAAGAAACACTTCGAAACATCTAGCACAATAATTAACAGTATGATGAGGTGTTAAGTGAATGTGTGTGGTTTTGATGGTCAATGAGGAATAGGTAATTTTGGGCGATGAGTTATTGGTATAGGAGGAGGTATGGATAGAGGTGAGCAAGTTGAAGAATGGTTAAATCTGCAGGTATAGATGAAATTACTAGTGAATAGATCAACAGAAGCGTGAGGCGAGATGTGATTGATTGGATTTGGAAGTATGTGTAACAAGTTGTGTAAGTTAAGTTTCCAAAGGGGGATTGGAGGAGAGCGGGTAATAGTACCTTATATAGGGGAGGGAGAAAAGGGAATTGTAGAAATTATAGGGAAAAGTGATAATTGAGTTGTAGGAAAGTCATATGCTGTATTTTGTTTGAAAGGTGCGTCGAAGTGACTGAGGGAACTGGATTGGTGAAGAACAAGGCGTTTAGGAGTGGTAGGATGTGTGGATAAATCTTTACATTGAAACAAATGATTGAGAGAAATGAGGGAGAAGAAAAATAAATTAATTATTTAGGTTTATGGATTACAACAGGCTATGATAGAGTTAATAGGGAAGCTTTAGGCAGGTATTACGTGATATATGGGGTGGTGAGTTGTGAATGGCCGGAATACAAAAGTATGTATGAGATAGTGAGCGTGTGTAAGAAAATGGTGTCAATGGTGATTTGGTTTAGTATTAATAGAGAGTGAGACAGGTTGTGTTATGTTCTTTGGTTATTCCAATTTATATGAGGGATGGTGGTTATGAAGAATTCGGAGTGGGGAGTGGGCAGGAATGGTGTGAGAATGAAGAGAATTTTAGAGGAGTGGAGGGTGGCGCTACATTATGCGGTGATTTGTTCTGTGTGGCGAATCTGAGAGAGTTTTAGAGAGGATTGGGTAGAGAGATTTAGGCAGTGTATGTAAAAGGGAGGGGTTGAAAGTAAACTGTAGATAAGAGTAAGGGTTATGGTTGTGTGAGTGAGAACAGTCCTATGTGTGAAGTTATGTTAGATGATGAACAGCTGGAGCAAGTGTCCTGGGAGTTTAAATATTCTAGGGTTAATGTGGGTGGATGAAGAAGCGAAGGAGATGCAGAGTGTAGTAGGAAAGTATGTGAATGGTAGGAGGTTGCTGGTGCATTAAATCGTTGGTGAATGTAAAAGGGACTAAGTCTTGATGCGCTAAGATTTTTCTGGAGGTAATGTTGTTTACTTGTGTTATTGTATGGTAGTTGAGACTATGGCCTGGAATAAGAAGTAAAGATCTAAAGTTCGGAAGTACAATGGCTGTTCAGATGGACAATTCTTAGGGGCGTGTTAGCTGTAAAATATAGAAATGAGTGATGAACGTATTAGAGAGTTAGTGTGGTGTGAAGAAAGGTGGTAAATGAAGAGAATAAATGAAAGTGATGTTGAGATGGTTTGGTAATGTGGAAATATGAATGATAGCCGGTTGGTTAAGCGGATGTATGTTGGAGAGTGTGTTGGGAACCGACGCGGCTGACGAAAGAGAAAGTGGATTCAGTCGGTGGAATGCAACTGTCCTGAAAGGAGAAAAGTGTGGTTCGGCAGAGGCGAGCAATAAAGTGGCATGGATAAGGAGAGATGGCGGGGTTTTGTATTGGGTATGGTTGTGGACCTGGCTCAAAGGGATGAACCCTTACATCTACGATCTACCATAGTGTATGGGTCCGTCGCGGTCCATGAAGCTCTCTAGGGTGGATTTCTGTCTGTGACGAGTTTCACTAATTAATGGTACATAGGGGACAGGTGTGGTGGGTTTTCCTTTCGACTTTTGTCATATTCTTCTACTACTTTCTCTTTTCCGATGCATGACACGCACCTTACCCCCAGTCTTGGTGGAAAAAGAGGAAGATAAAGAAGAAAAGAAGAAATATATATATTATTATATAGTATATTATATACTATAATATATTATACATATAATTATAATATATATAGTTAATTTATAATTTTAAAATAATAATATATATATATATATATAGTATATATATAATTTATTTATTTATAATAATAGAATATAACTGTGACATATACGAGGATGTAATATGTAGATTGAGAAAGTTGAAGAATGGTAAATTCTGCAGGTATAGATTAAATCATTACTGGGTGAAATGATCAAGAGACGGAGGCAAGATTGGTGCATTGATTGTCTTTGGAAGTTGGATAAAAAAGCGTTTATGGAGGGATATATGTCCGAGGATTAGAGGAAGAGCATAATAAATACTTTATATAGACCGTAATGAATTTAGGGGATGTTGTATTGAGTGTTGTAAGGGAAAGTTATATGCTGGTATTTGGTCGAAAGAGTGTGTCGTCGGGCGACTGAAGGACTGATTGGGAAGAATAAGGGTGAGTCTTAGAGAGGTCTAGTGATTTGGGTTTTAATATTAATAGTGGAGTGAGGCAAGGGAGTGTTATTTTCCTCCCTAATGTTATTCCAATTTGTAGTATGGATTGGGGTGTATGAAAGAAATCGAGTGGGAAGGGGGGGCAGGGATTGGGGTTAGAAGATGGAAAATGGAAAGAGTGGAGAGGTGCGCTATCCTATTACATGCGTGACTTGATTTTGTAGTGGCGATCTGAAGAGATGTTTGAGAGGATTGGTAGAGAGATTTGGAAGGGTGTGTCAAGAAAGAGGTTTGAAAGTAACGTAGATAAGAGTAAGATTATGGTTATGAATGAGGACAGTCCTCGGTGATGAAGTTATGTTAGATGGTGAGCAGCTGTAAAATACAAGTCCTAAAAACCCAAATCCCAAAATAGAACAATGTCCTGAGTTTAAATTTAGGTATATGTTTAACTGATAAGGAACGGATGATCAGAGTGTCGAAGGAAAGTTGTGTAATGGCGGACTGGTGGCTGATTGGAATTAATCATTAGTGGAGTGTAATGGACGAAGTCTTGATGCGCTAGGGTTTACATGAGAGTATGTTTGTTACTGTGTTAATATATTAGTAGTGAGACTATGGGTCTGGAAAGGAGGTATAAGATCTAAAGTACAAAATGTACAGATGGACTATCTTTGGGTGTGTTAGGTGTGAGAAGAGTTGATAAAAATGAGGTATGAACGTATTAGTGAGTTTGGTGTGAAGAAGGGGTAATGAAAGAATAAATGAAGTGTGTATTGAGATGGTTTAGTCATTGTGTATAGGGATTATATAGTCGGTTGGTTTAGCGGATGTATTGTGTGAGTGTGCTGGGAAATCGACCGGATGGGAGACCAAAGAAATGGGATTAAGTCAGTAAATTGGATTATGCCTGAGGAGAGAAATGTGAGTTTGGCATATGTGAGGCGAGAAGAAAGGTGTAAATAATAGAATAATTGCGGGTTTTGTGAGGGGGTATGGTTAGGTCGCACCTGGGTGCACAAGCGATATAAGTCGCAACATTGACAACAGAGCCATAGTGAGGGTCCGTCGCGGTCTCGTGAACCTCTAGGGTGGATTTCTGACTGAGACGAGTTCTCACTAAAAGGTATAAAGGTGGCGGTAATGCTGGGCTTTCGTTTCGACTTACGTCATATTCTTCTACTACTTTTCTGTTTCCGGTGCATGTTACTCACCTTATCCCCAAGTCTTGGGGAAAGAAGGTGGGCGATAATGATATATAAAAACAGGAAATAACTTATTTTCTGCTTCTTTGCACGGCATTACTATTATTTTTTCTTATTTCTTTTTCCGGAACACCGTCTTGAATTAATAAAAATAATGTTTGGCTCATAAAATCAAGTCATTTGATTTTCATATCTGAAGGGCAGAAATTTGGAGAATGGTTCCATGTGTGGACAAAACTGTGTGTGGTTTGTGGCGTTCTAGGTTGGATTCCTCATTCTTTGGCCCACCTCCCTCCTGAATTTCCCTGATCTTCTTCTGTGTTAGAAAAACGCTCCTGGGAGGCATGGCTCTTGGACTCTTGCCAGTAAAATGGAGTAGTTCGTCATGGAATTTTCCTTCGTTTTTTTTCTTCACTTTTATATTTTCAATTCACATTATCCTCGATTTTCTTAATTCTATTTTCTTTTCGATTTATTTTACATAATCTTAAGGGAGTGTGAAAAGAGGAAGAAAAAAGTGAGGAAGGAAGTAAATGATAACAGGAAGGTTTTAAGGAAAAGGAAAATATTGAGAAGACCGTTAGTGCTAATATATATATATATATATATATATATATACTGACAATATATATATATATATATATATACATATAAATTTATTTATATACATATATTACGTAATATATATAGTATATATATATATCATAGAACAAGGAAGCTCTTTCTGGAAGGAGCTATAGTCCTGTAATAATAATCACCCGTGTTGTTATGATCGCAAATATGAGTTAGATAGATATCAAAAGTGAATAATTCTTTGCATATGTGATGCGATATGTTTCCTAGAATGTGAGATTATGAAAATTCATCGAGATATACGGATTTAGCGTTTAGTCTAACTGAATAATGTACAAATTTATTGATTCACAAGGAATCTATAATATAATAACTATTTTAGTATATTTAATTTTATGATATGTGACAATGTCTATTTGGGTATATGAAAGATGACTAACTTTTCTTATTGAATAAATATTCATTGATATTCTGTCTTAATATTATAGACTTTTACTATTTAATTATTCATAGTTATAATGTACTGGGAATATATATACCAGGTTATATTAAACAGGCAAAAACGTTAGCTGGAAATTGTGATGTGATCTGTATTTGTGAATGTGTACTTATTCATAGTCAAGAAGGTAATAGTGTATATTTTTGGGGATATGTTTCATATTAAGTATAAAGTGTAAGGTTAGGTTTAATTATATTGTGGTATTAATGGTGTAGTATGAATAAGTTTGTTATATAAGAATGTGTTTAAATATCTTACTAATTTTATGATATAATGATTGATTTTTAATGTTTTCGTTATAAAATTATTAGATAAACTAAGAGTAGACAAGTTAAGAGTGAATGAATTAAGATATTTTGGTATACGCATATAAATTGTATTGATTATATATGACTATTTATATGAGATAGGGATTGAATTAGTGTTCACATAGTATTTGTGATATGAGATGAGCTATATATTGTAATATTGAGTACTCCTATCTTGGTAATATTGTATCGGATAATTGGTAGAATACAAGTTTGGGGTATCTGTTGTAGAATTATAGTTATTGCATTATATAAGTTTTATTGTTAGAAGTAGTGTTAGGGGACTGGGATATATTTGATATTGGAAATACTATATGGTTTATCGATCATAGAACGATGCGACTTAGTGTCGAAGATAGACAGCCATTGTAGGAGATTGATTTCTCGGGTGAAGAAACAACGTGCGTTTTAGTGATTAGGACTATGTTAATGAGGTAATGATTGTAGGATCAAATAACTCTTTACATTTGAAACATAAAATCTGAATAGACAATAAATGATGGGAGGTAAGAAGTGAATAAAAAGCATTATTAGGATCTCATGGCATTTGCGATATGTCCGTAGTAATTATGAAGAGATAAAATTAGGAGAAAATATATGGCGTATAAATAAAAATTTAATTAAAATACTATATATTAAAATTTTGGAAAAAGGATTTAGAGATATATGATAAAATTATGTTTAGAGGTCTGTGTTTTGAAATGTGAATCAATAAATTCAAATTGCACGATATGTGAAACTGCAATAATTTGTTGTAAGATCTTAAAACCACTATATATAATAAATGGGTGTCAATGGAATGTGATTAATAGGATAAATTTAAGTCACGTATAGCATTATAAGACCAGGGTTAGTATATTAATATCTATTGTATGTCTCCATTGGTTATTCAATTTTGTTTATACGTGGATGTGAATGTGTATGTGATGTAATTGAATGTTTGAGAGAGAGACAAAAAAAAGTTTCAAACAAACAATTCACCAACACGGTTAGGGTGACAGATGGAGGAAATGGTGTAATAGAAATGGTGATGAGGAATGGAGTTGAGGTGGAGGGTCACCTACTATTATATGCGGATGATTTGGTTCTGTAGTGGCGAATCTGAAAGAGTTTGTAGGATGATATAGAGAGATTTAGACAGGGTGGTGAAAGGAGGGTGCTTGAAAGTAAACGTGGATAGAGGAAGGTTAATGGATTGTGAGTGAGGACACGTCACTCAGTTAATTCATGTTAGATGGTAGCAGATAGACAAGTTCTGGAGTTTAAATCTTTAGGTGTAATTTGTTGGAATGAAGAACGGACGATGCAGTTGATATAGTTAGATCGCAAAGGTTATGTGTAATGCCAATAGACAGTGTGCTTGGCAGCTCTTAGTGTTCAAGTTAAATCTGTTGAGACTGTACATTGCAAAGACTTAATCTTGAGTGTCAGCAATAGCGACTTATCATGGGGTATTCTGTTACCTGTTTATTGTATAAAGGTGTAGATGAGACTATGGTCTGGAATAAGATAGTATAGATACTAAGTTCAAAAATGAGTGTTCAGGAAAATGGACAATCTTAGAGGGTTGTGCTAGCGGTGAGAAGAATTAGATAAAGAGAGGAATAGAAACAGTTATATAGGAGTGAAAGTTCGGTGTAAGAAGAAAAGCAGGGGTAAATGAGAGAATAAATGAAGTTTTATGTTGAGATGGTATTGGTCATGTGGAAATTACAAATAATGAATGATTAGTAGGTTAGGTTATTAAGCGGAGTATATGGTGAGTTGTTTAGGGAACCGTGACTCGGCTGGGAGATACCGAAAGAGAAAGTGGATATGAGTCGGGTGAACGATGTCTGAAGAGAGAGTAAAGTGAGTTTGGCAGAGCAAGAATAAAGGTGCTTGTGGAGAGAATGCGGGAAAGGTTTTGTATGGGGCTTGCGTTGTGGGAACCCATACCTGGGCATGGGTGGAGTGAACCCTTACATTGAACGATTTACCATAGTGAGGGTCCGTCGCTATAAAACAAAAAGGTCCCAATGATAGCACTAGGCTTTGGAAATTTTCTGTCATTGACGTAGCTCTCACTATTAATTAATGGGTTAGCAGGAAAGGGAGGCAAGACTGAACAAGTCTGGCTTTTTAATGGAACAGCCTTCGCTATTACCATTCTTAACGACGTTTTGATCCAATGTTCTCACTACTGCTTTCTTTCCGATGGCTTAAATACAACGTCACTCCTATCACCCTAAGCTCTTTGAGAGACAAAGAGAAGGTGGACCAGAAAAAGAAAGAAGAATAATATAAATAAATATAATATAGATATACTATAATAATAATATATAATAAATAAATATATATACAGGTGATACCAAGTAGAAATTTTCAAATTCCCTGTGTTTTCCCTGTTCTTCCAAAAATTTTCCAACTTCGGTTCATCGCAAATTATTCAAATGATAAAAATACAGTTAATGTGTTTTGTTATCGAATTAAAGAAGGTATGAAAAATGAAAACCCTCCAGAGCCCACCCTCTAAACCATACCCAAGTAAACAAACATTTTCATTGTCCAACTTTGAGATATTTAATTGACATAATATAATTTGTCAATGTTTGAATTTAAAATTTATGTCTGGTAGATAAAACATTTTAAAAACTCTCCCCAAGTTCTTTAATATAGCCAAAAGGTTCTTGAACAACAAGTCAATTAATTTTCTAAAAAGATCTGCACCAAATAATGAGTTTACCAGAGTTCACGTGTTTTTTGTTTTTCATATACCTCAGGTATATAGACTTTGTTTCAAGATACAAAATACAATATAAAAAAGAAATAGCTAATATGTACCTATATGCGTATTTAATTTCATAATACAATAATAAACTTTAAATTTATGGTATTCTTAATGTTGTATAAAGTTCACCAAGACATTTATGCTTAAAAAAAAAAAGTATTTTAGACAAAGTAAGAAAAAGCTATTTTCTCTTCTAAAAATAATGAGTTATTTTTCGGTCTCTTTACAAATATTATCTCTTAACTTACTTCTAGCGCCTATCTTTAATCATTTAGTCTGTTAATTTCCATGCTTTTTTTGCACCTTCCAGAGTTTCTGCTTCTTTGGCACAATAGATTTGCTTTTTAAGTATGTCTTATAATCTGAAGAAGAATTCACCGTAAAATATAGTGTAGGCAGTTTATAACGATCATACTCAAATTTGTAATACAATAATCAACCCTTCAAGTATTTTTCATTTCTTCAGCATAACTCATCACGCATAATTATTCTTTGTAGAACAATGATAGTTGTTTGTCCGATAAACCTTTCTCTACAGAAAGCTTTCCCATGAAAAATGAATGAAACGATTCAAGGTGATAAGGTGTAGAAAAAAATATATACGCCTGTGGAACATTTTATAATATTTCAATTGAAAAAGTTGATTCGAGTTCTTATCTCCTTCATCATCGAAAAAATATTCAAGAATTCAAGGACATAGGAATTAGACATATACAAAAGTTTATAATCTCTTTTGATTATAATTAGTCGAACTTAGGATACTGATAGAGGGAGCAGGAGAGAAATTCTAAAGACGATTAATTATTCAAATTCTTTAAATGTTGTAGAAAGTAATGATATAGACCAGCAGAAAGCTGGGTTATTAAAAGCTTGTTTGGTTTAACATTGGTATTGGTATTGGTATTGTCATTATTACTGGTATTGGTTTTGGTATTGGTATTGGTATTGATCTTTGTACTGTCACAAGAAAGTTTTAAGGACTAGTACTAGGGAGAATCATGAATGATTATATTGTGCTCTTTAACTTTCCTCTCACTTCAAAGATCAAAAACACCTTTCTAACATCCCTTGAGCCAACTGAGCTTCCTTAAGATCTCCCTTTTAAGAGAATTCGAAAGCCCGAATATAGTGCTTCACTATACTTCTTTAGGGGTTAAGCAAAAATGATGGCTGATATAAATTGGATAATTTTATTTTCCACTTTGTGTATTTCCCTGTACACTTTGCATCTTTCCACTGAATGATTTACACTGTTGGTCATACACCTGTATATAATAATATAATATAATAAATATATATATAATAATAAATATAATAATATATATCTATATATATATATATATATATATAATATATAATATTAGATATATAATATATATATATAATATATATATATATATTATATATATATATAATATTATTTATATTATGTTCGTAATCGTGCCGCAGGAGGTTGAGTCGCCGCCTTCATACGAGAGGACGCTGCGTTCAAATCCTCCCACGCAGCAGTTGAGAGTTTAATCTACCATGAGAGAGCACAAAAATTAACTCTTCTCGAAACGTTGGTACGGCCATGGTTTGGGGATACCGAGCCTAAAGTTCGTTTCCTGTTGTCCCCTCGTGTTACCTCCCTGACAATAGGAGATAAAGCACACGAGTTAAACGGTACGTCTAATATATAAAAATATTTAAAATATAGTATCATATAATATATATATATAAGTATATAATATATATAATATATATTACTATAATATATATATATATAATATTATAGATATAATATATAATATATAATACATATATAATATATTATATATATAATATTGTTGTGATATTTTGGTCGAAAGAACAAGTGCGTACGAGTGACTAGAATAGGTGAAAGAACAAGTGATGACGTTTAGGAGTACGGTAGAGGAGTGTGGATCAATACTTTACATTGGAAACAAAGATGATTGAGAAAATGAGGAGAGAGAAGAACAAGCGAAATATTTAGAATTTATGGATTTACAACAGGGCTGATATGATAAGAGCTTACAATAGGGAAGCTTCTCTATAGCAGGTATGTAGCGTGATTATATGGGTGTTAGATGGGGGCGATATATAGTGTGGCGTTCTATTCGGTTAAATGGACTTGCAATCAAAAAGTATGTACCTACGATAGCTAAAGCAGTGTATTGAAATAAATGTGCAAGGGCTGATTACGTATAGGATTAAATAGTGGAGTGATCAGGTAGTGATAATTAATGCTCTCCGTTGTTATTCAATATTGCAAATATGGATGGGTGATGAAAGAATTTCGACGAAGGTGAGGACTGAGGCAAGATGCACATAGGGTGTAGTAATATGCAATAGGATATAGAGAGCAATGAGTGCGAGTGGTGCCCTAACCTATTATATGCGGATGAATTTTGGATCATGTGTGGCGAATCTGAATAGAGTATGAGAGGATTGGTAGAGAGAATATTGCAGAGTAAATGTAAAAGGAGGGTTATGAAAGTTTAAACGTAGAATAAAGAGTAGGTATAATTAGGTTGTGAGTGTTGAAGGACACTCACTCACGTGTGAAGTTATGTTTAGCATGGATGAGCAGCTGGAGCAAGTGTATATATGAGTATTAAATATTTAAGGGATCAAATTGTATGTTGAATGAGAAGGGAACGGTTGATGCAGAGTGTAGTAGGAAAGTTGTAAATGCAGGAAGGTGGCTGGGGTGCAATTAAATCGTTTGGTGAATGTTAAGAGACTAAGTCTTGAAGGGCCGCTAGAGTTTACAATTGAGGGTATTTTTACCCCTGTGTATAGTTGTACATGTAGTGAGTACTATGGTCTTGGAAATTAAGACAAATATAAAGAGTCTAAAGCTCAATGTGCAAATGGACAATCTTAGGGGCCCATGCAATTAGGTGTGAGAAAGGACTTAATAAAAAATGAGGAATGAACGTATAGAGAGTTGTAGTGGAGTGTGAAGAAAGGGGGCAGTAAATGAAGAGAAATAAAATCGAAGTAATGTTGAAATGGACTTTGGTACGTGGAAAGGAAAATCGAATGTATAGTCGGTTGGTTAAGCGGATGTATAGGAGAGAGAAAAAAAATTGTTGGGGAAACCGACCGGCAGGAAGACCGAAGGAAAAGTGGAATTGAAGTCGGTGAACCAATGTACTGAACGGAGAGACAATGTAGAGTTTGCAGAGGCGAATAATAAAAAGGTGCAATGCATAGGACGAGAATGGCGGGAGTAATTTGCTCAATGGGGAGCATGGTTGTGGACCCACCTGCCCAAGGGATAGAACCCTTAACATTGAAGAATTTACACCCATAGTGAGGGGTCGCGCCAATAAAAAGTCCATGAAAGCATTTAGGGATGGATTTTTGTCATAGATGAACGAGGCATTCACTAATTAATTGGTACAAGAGGAGGACCGATAAGGCTTGGCTTTCTTCTTACGACAATTTAGTCAATACTCTCCTACGGCTTCTTACTTATTCGATAGCTTCGTTGAAGCGCTAACCTTACATCCCAATCTAGAGAAAATAAGGATTAGAAGTAAGAAGACGGAAAAGAAGAAAATATAATAATAATATATAAATAATATAATATATAATATATAAATATTACTATATATATATTAATATAATAATATTATAAAAATATATATAAAATAAATAATATAGTTTAATATATAATATATATATAATATATACTAATATATATATTAATACTATTTTTATAATCATAAACTATATAAGATATATTTATATGCAACAATTAACACTTCTACACCCGACTGAACACACATTAACATAATACGAGGAGAGGGCCACTACCGCGTCCAAATACCCCGCCTCCGCAACGGCCTCAGCTACAGAGTAATCTTCCCGTGTTCAAAATGTTCCAGACTGTGCTGCATGAGTGAAGAGCTCTCAAATAAGACCAGGGTGCATAGAAAGCTGGGATGTGTATATGTACCTCGGACTTAGGTTACAGTTCTGGAGCAGATATATTATGATCAGTAGGTACTGCTTTATGAGGATTGTAATGCTGTGGTTGTGTTATCTGTAACCGTCTTGGGAAGAGGGAGTCAAACAGGTAAAACGCCACGACATCTTAATTTTAAAGGCCAAGCGACAGCTGGCATACATTAGGTAGGGAATTGACATATCTACGGTGCTGTTTGTTTAAAGTTTCATTTCGACGTGACTATTGCGTACGATAGATTAGTATTTTCTGTTAGTCGTCGTAAGTGAGAATTTGTATTGATAAAGGATGTAGATTGTTTAAACACGGTGGACAAGAGGATTAGAGAAGTGTTAATTCTCAAGAGAATATCTGATCATTGTGAACTATAGAGCTAAGTTAAAGCGACGGTACGTTTGTCAGATCTGTGCGACAGGTGGTGTAGCACATATGAAAGAGTGCCTATGCACGCAATGATGGATCGTGAACGGTGATTTGAGGATCTTTGAGCAAAAATAAAAATTAAGTGAGACCTCTGCTATCTATACTCAGGTGTAGATTTCTGGAGGATCGCGGATAGAAAATATTTGCGTTGTTTCGATATGTAGGTATTAGTGTGTTGGTGTTACGTTTATGTGCATCCTGTATATGATTCTATAGTGGCTTTGTTTGTGATACTGTTTATTGGAGTTCATAGTGTTTAAGTTTCTTGTATTCTTAGTAAACTAGTGGTGCTACATTTAGCGAGGCAGAGTGAGCAGGCGAATAGTATAGAGTTGTTAATTGCAATGCTAATTAGGGCATGCATATATGAGATATACTAAATAGATGATACGTTTATTGTTTGTGAAGTACTTGGAAACGAAGGTTTTTAATATGTTGAGATTTTCTATGGGAGTAAGTAGTTAGTATTCTTGATTGGTTTTCAACCTTGTTGACGCTTGACTAAAATTCCCTGAGTATAAACTCTGTAGTATCAGAAAGGAAAATAATATAGCAAATTTTGATTTCTTTGATAGAATAATAAATAAAAATATGGGAGGAAGGTGACACCAGAAAAGCATCAACATAGATTTAAATAAGTAATTAGAAGAAGAATGATTTGGATGAAGCGATGATAATTATGTTTCTTCAGCCATGTTTGAAGAGTTGGTTGATGAGTATTGTTGTGTCAGGTTTGTAGTGCAACGATAGTTTAGTCACATCTGGTGTATGATATTGAGTGGCTATAGTTAATGTTCGTCTGCAGGTATTAAGAATTGTTATAGATTGTGTGTTATTTTTTATGTATTTATATGGGAGATCAGCCATAAATAGATTGAATAGTGTAAGGAGACAGCTTTGACTCTATTATGGGTCACTCCATTGTCGCCAATTAATAAAAAAATTGAGAAGTATAATATAACTGTTACATGATATTATGTATTAGATGTATTGTATTGTTAATTTGTGCTGGATTCAGTCCAGAATAGAAAGTATGGAAATCGATATTCTATACGTGGGAGATGTTAGAATTTTATTATTTGTGGCCATTGTAAGTATTTGTATGAAATACATGTACGAAAAATGCCTAATTGTCATGAATCGAATTGCTCTGCATTATTGTATTTACGAGTGAGTTTTGAGTTTGATAAGGCCCGCTTGATATATGGTTGATATATAATGCTTTGTGAGTGCAACAGTGATTAGTTGAGTGGTTGTGTTTGCAAACCGTGTTGGAATTATGTGTATTGATGATGCTGAATGTGGAGTGATTAATTGTTTAGTAATAATTAATTATTCTAGTATAGTTTGGCATAGTAATTAGTGCATAATAAAGAGATGACGATAAAAAATAATAGAATATATATATTAATAAATATTATAATAATTATATATATAGTATATAAATAATATATTAATAAATAATATATATAAATAAAAAATATAAATATATAATATATCTATGTGAGTTATATATTAAGAATAAACACGTGGTTCCAAAATTGGACTTGTAAAATCGTATAATATAAAATATAATAATAAATATATTATATAATGTAATACCAGTAAAGAGATAACAATATTTAGAATATTTAATTAAATTACAGAAATTATTTTTCAAGGAGCAACACTTATCCATTCCTTGGTAAAGACAAGGGAAACTTGCACGCTACCGTAGCACCGAGAACAGGTGTATAGAGCGACGAGATAAATTTCCAGTTACGCAATAGGCAAACGGAACCGCAGGGATTCAGACTTACTATTCGGGATCGTAAGTAGAACATTACTAGAAGTTCCTCCAAAATTAGAGATTAGGGCTTGATTTGCCCGTGAGGTGTGAGAATATTAAAAAAAAAAAAAAAAAAAAAAAAAAAAATAAAGCGTTTACAATATGTCTTGATATTCATTTAAAACAAGATCTTCTAAGCCTTTCTAAAAAGTCTATTAGAGAAAACTTAGTCCAATATAAACTTCTCTACGAAATACATAACTGGAAAAGTAGGTGAGTTTTTCAAGCTGGAATAAAGAGACAAAGGGTCTACAACCAATTGCATAAATGAGAAAGCGTTAAAAATATGAAATCTACTATTGTATATTACAATAAACAATACAGATCTCTACTGCAGTGAAATCTAAAATGTGTAAGCAATGTCATTAGTATTAAAATTAGAAGTAAAAGGTTATTTAAAGTACGAAATCTCTCTTGATTAAAATGACCAAAAGAAACATAAAAAAACATAATATATATAAAATAATTTTCTAAGAACAAAAAAAATCTACCTACTCAGGAAGTTTATCGGAAAACTATTTCTCTTTCCGTTGACAACCCCTGCACTCCTTATTTAGTCTTTTAACATAGGAATTTCAGATTTTCTTACACAATCTGCAAAGAAAAAAAAAATTCTTAAAAAAATTAATATATATTGGAAATTAATGTACTTGATACAATGAAGACCTCATAAAATATTCAAAAAATCCCAAAATTTAGTTCCATATTATACACTTGAACTTAAACACGATTTTTGACATTCCTTTATTCTCACACTCTAATCCTCTGAAATTAGAGTCGTCTTTAAATTCCAAAAACTTTTGCAACTTATACTTTATCTTAGAATTGACCAAAAATCTATTCTTTGTAACAGTAAGAACAATTTTGAAGGTGTAGCAAATAATATTACATCAAATCCAAAATATATAGTCACCAGATCAGATGTTGAAACTACATAACTTACAATCCTTCGCATTTTGCCATGACGGTATAAAAGGTTAGTTACACATGAGTGTCCAATAGTAAGATAACAAATATTAGATAGGTATAGAAAACTAAGAGTCTCTTAATAAGAATAAAGAATGAGTAAATCCACGATTATTCAATAGAGAATATCACAGACTGGTGTACTTCCCCTTCAGAAAAATCTTAGAGGAGCTTTGGAATTTCAGAAGAATTAATAAAAATGAGGAATGAGCGGATTAGGATGAGTTACGGTCATATGGAATAGGATGGTTCGATAGTCGGTTGATAGGAACTAAGCAATGTTATACTGACGACAGTGCTGGGAGATGTGTTCCGGTTGATGAAACCGAAGAAAGAAAAGTGGATTGAGTTGGTAAAGGAATGTCTGAAGGAAAGGAATAAAATAAAAAAAAATGTCTGAAGGAAAGAGAATAGCCAAAATCTTGGTATATAGCGGAAGCTTTGCGAAGGGGTATGGTATATAGAAACCTACATTGACGAGATATCACAGTGATTGTCCATCGCATCGTTGTGAACCCCCTACGGGTAGATTTTTATGAACTGCGACGGGCATCGCACATAAGGGAATATTGATGAGGTGGAAGTGGAGAATGGAGGAGTGGAGGGTAGTTCTAATTCGACTTTCATCACGATTCAATTTACTTTTCGATTTAACCTTTCTATTGTGAACGCACCGGCATACTCAATAATCTGTGAAAAATGAAGGGAGAATAAAGAAAAAAAATAGAATATTTTATTTCTTAAAAAAAAAAAGAAATACAAAACTATTATTCTTTTATGATACAGAAGGAAAAAATTATAGCATAACAGTGTTATTTTGAGATTTTCTTTTTAATGGTTTTCGAATTATTTGTATTTAAAAAAATTAAAAAAAGAAAAAAATAAACCCTTTCGGAATAAACGACTCATAATCATAATACTTCTTTAATACATCCATTAAAAAGACTAGCTTCGAAAGATGTTCACTTAGGATTGAAACTTCTAATCTTTCACAAACAGTAGAAAGAAATATTTGATCCTCAATGTCTGTTAAGGAAAACGTTATGGAAAGTAATTAATTTGGAGCCAACTCTAAGGGCCAAAAGACTAAAAATTCCCATTGGCCATTGTGACGGAGAAAAAAACTAGACATAACATTCCGATCACTATCAAACACAACGGAATTGTATCCATATAAAATCTTGAACCATTCTAAATGATTTTGGACCTTATAAAAGTATGATATTGTTCAATTTGAGCTATAAAGTTTAGAGAAGGAGATAAAATGATTTAGTGGAGATGAAATTCATATGTTATAAAGGATGAGTTTGTCTTCTGGAAAGGATGTGTCGATTGTTGGTTGGAATAACAAACTCGTGATCCTGGTTACTAGAATTTTAAATTGGTTCTCCGATGCAGCAGAAAAAAAAGTAGGAGTAGTTACTGTATCCCCTTGTCGAGTTATCATTGCAAGACTTATCACGTAAACGCTGATTATTGGACAAGTTAACAAGTTGCAGGGATTATATAAAGTTGAAGGTGTAATTAAAATGCAAATTGTAAGTTGCTACTTTTTTGTGTTTTCCATTACAAGTGATTTTGACTAATTAAGTGTTAATAATTGCTCCTTGAAAGAAGGTAGGTTCTTTCGACCTTCGTCATGATCATTTACTTTTCTATTTCCATTCATGTGACGCACACAACTCTAATCTGTGAGAAATGAAGGGAGAGTAAAGAAAAAAAAATAGAATATTTTATTTCCTTAAAAAAAAGTAAAATACAAAACAATTATTCTTTTATGATACAAAAGAAAAAAATTATGCACAACAATTTTAGATCAATATTTTTTGGTTTTCGATTTTTTTATTTAAAAAATTAAAAAAAAGAAAAATACACCCTTTCGGAATAAAGCACAATCTATCTTCTATAATACTCCATTAAAAAAGACTGCTTCGAAAGTTTTTCACTTAGTTGAACTCTAATCTTTCAAAAGTAGAAGTTGATCCTCAATGTCTGTTAAGGGAAACTTTGAAGTAATTTTTGAAGCCAACTCTGGCCAAGACTAAAATTCCTTGGCGTGTGCGGAGAAATAATTACATAACATATCCGTACCTTCAACGGAATTGTATCCATTAAATCGGACACCCTATGATTTTGGACCTTTAATAGTGATATTGTTCTTTACCTATAAGTTAGGACGTGATAGTATGTTGTGGAGATGAAATTCTATGTTAATAATATTGCGAAAATATAGCTGCAAAGATGAAGGTCGAGGTGTAATATGTCCAGCAGATGTAGGTCGAGATGCAACTACTTGTAATATATTTGTAGGTCGAGACTTAATAGCTTGTACAGTTGCAAATAGATACCCAATAGCCTTTTGAATATATGTTGTTTGAGATGCAATACTTTGGTGTATTTATATGTAGGTTGAGATTTAATAGCTTGTTGCTTATATGCAAGTTGAGATGCACTAGCTTGTTGTTTATATGAGGGTTGATGAGATTTAAAAGATTGTTTCATGTATACAAGTGGCAACAGCTTGTTGCGATTTTAAATTTGTTGCGACATCAAATTCGAGGTGTCAAGAGCTTGTTCCGAAGATGAAGGTTAAGTTGTAATAGTTTATTGCAAAGATAAAGGTTGAAGTATAATCTTTCGGCGAAAACGAAAGTTGAGGTGTAGCAGCTTCTTGCGAAGATGTAGGTTGAGGTGTAATAGCTTGTTGAGAGAATGATGGTCTAGTTGTAATAGTTTCTAGCCAATATGGAGGTCGATGTGTAATAGTTTGCTATGCAGATGAATGTAGAGGTGTAATGACTTGTTCGAGGATAAAGATCGAGGTGTAACAAATTGCTGCGGAGATAAAGATCTAGGGATATCTTTCTGAAAAGTTGATAGTTGCGTGTAAGAGCTTGTTGAGGAGATGAAGGCCTACGAGTAATAGCTTATTGCAAAGATGAAGGTTGATTTGTAATATCTTTTCGCATATATAAATTTATAGCTGTAATAGCTCTTTTGTGAAGATGCAGATATTGGTAATTCTGAGAGTGAATACCGAGACGAAAATGCCTGTTGCAGAGATGAAATTCCATCTGTAGAAGCTTTAAGCAAAGATGAAGTACGATTTGTAAAAGTTTGTTGAGTAGTCAGAGATGCAATAGCTTGTTGCAGAGATAAAATATAGGTGTAATAGTTTGTTCCCGAGATGAAAGTGGAGGTGTAATGACTTATATTTGAGGTCAAATAGCTTGATTCGGAGATTAGGTTTGTGCAGTAGATTTTTGCGTAGATGAAGATCTAGGTGTAACTTCTTTTTTGTAAAGATGAGAAAAATCGAGGTGTAATATCCTGATGAATAGATGAAGGTCAAGGTGTAAAAGCCTATTGCGGAGAAGATTGAGGTGTAAGAGCTTGTACGTGAGATAATGGTCGATGAAGAGTTGTTGTTGCGGAAATGATGGTCAAGGGGAAATAGCTTGCTGTGGAAATGAAGGTCGAAGTCAAATAGCTGGTTGTGGAAATGAAGACTTGTTCCATATATTATGATGAGAGGCAATAGCTTATAACGTAAATAAAAGTTACAATAGCTTTTTGGATATATGGATTCTAGATACAATAGCTTGTATATGTGCAAATTGATATTCAATAATTTGTTGAGATATTATCGAGGTGTAATAGCTTGTTGCCGAGATAAGATAGAGATGCTGAATTTTGTTGGGGAGATGAAGGTCAATGTGTTATGACTTATTGAGAAGATGAATGTTCAGGTACAATAGATTTTTGTTGAGATGAAGGATGAGGAGTAACATCTTGTTGCGGAGATGATGGTTGAGCCGCAATAGCTTGATGTGGCAGTGAAGGTCGGGGGAAAACAGCATTTTGAAAAGATGAATGTTGAGATGCAGTAGAATTTTGTGAGGTTGAAGGTTGATGTGCAATATCTCGTTGCGAAGATGAAAGTCGAGATGTTATAGCATGTTGCGGTGAGGAAGTTCGAGGAGAAATATCTTGTTCCACATATGCAGGATGAGATGCAAACTCTTGCTGCATATGTGGAAGTAATGGTGGATTATCTTGCTGTACTAACGGAGCATTAACAGATTCAGTAACTTGTTGCACATGTGAAGGTTGAGAAAATGCAACTAGCTGTTGCATATATGCAAGTCGACCTGCAATAATTTGTTCGTGGATTGTAGGCTGAAATGTAAGTGTCTATGGATGAGTGGTAAGTTCTAATGTGTGTGTATGCCTTGGTGTATGTAGGTTGTATTAGAGAGGATATAATGTAGTGTGTGTTGGAGTGATTAGATTGTTCATAATGAGGAGATAGCATGTTTCAGTTACTGTGTATGTTATATTCAGTCCTGTAGTTCGATGTAGAATGATAGTAACATGTTGAATTATTGATAGTAAGTGCTAAGATGATATAGTTGTGAGTAGAATAACCTGGTTGGTAGTGTTTAGTCTCGATCTTCTGTTGGGATAGTTGTGTTTCGTGTATGCTTCGATGTGGAGTCGATATTGAGACTGGAGTGGGGGCTAAATGTTTTTCTGGGTGGTCGCTAATGTGTCGTACGGATGATGGTGTTATGCTGTGAGTGGATTAAAATGTGTATATGTGGATATATGTAGGTAGTATATAAGATAATACGGTTGTAAAGTGAGTTTTAAGTTGTGTAATAAAATTTTTGCTATCAATAGAGTCTTTTTGGTACATATGTAGTTAAAATAGCTTTTGTTTGTGTTTTATATTGTTTAATAATACACAGGGTTTAGGTATCGACAAACAAATGTAGTGATAAAATTTGTTAAAATAGATACGGTATATGATATGTGTATAGGCTCACTGTTGTTTTTACGATAATATATATGGCGATCATGAGAATTCCAATGTAGATCTATTTTTTAGATAGATAAGTATTCAAATAGTATGATAGATTGTGGTTCTTTGTTACTATTTGTTTGATATTAGAATGGTGAGCTCTCTTGTGGTCGAGTCACCTGTTAGAGTGGGAATGTGTTTGTGTTAAGTTGTGTGTGTAGTGTCGTGATGAGTGCTCTAAGTGAGATACTCATTATTATATAAAATTTGATTTTAAATGTGTATCTTCGCTTAATTTGTTATACTATCTTCTTATGTTGTATATAATAGACAATATTTTTGGAGACGATTATGACGCCTCTGGAGGCACCTCTACATATACTAAATACGTCTTTAGATACTTTTAGTAAAGTATAGCATAATATAGATACTGAAAGTTCTGGATAATTTATATATGAATATATATTACAAGGCTAAGGTAAATATCTCAATAAGGTTAGAATAGGTTCTTTTCATGAGCAAGTAGTAATACATTTTGATAGATTCATTTTTTACAATTTTAATACTTGGTAATTTAATATTTTTGTACATTTATGTAGTTAAAATACCAAACATTAACAAAGTTTCATATTTAGAGACTATATATTTTTTTTAGTGCTTGAGAACAAGTAAATTTTATATGTGTGTAAATTTTATAGAATGTACATAGTTTTATTTTAAACTTATTAAAAACTACATTGCCGTATCTTATTTTTATTTCTTAATATGTAGTTAAAATATTTATTAAGTTAATGAGAAATCATCTTAATACTTTATAATGAAACCTGAATACTTAAAATAATTGACATAAACCTAGTATATAAGTGTTATATCTATATCTAACTATAATTATATTACTATAAATCAATTACTATAATTAGAAATTATTATATCTTTTACTGACTTTTAGTTGATAAGGCACGTGACTATAATACCGTGCGGAGTGAATGAAACACTCTTTCTAAACCTTAGATTTACAAACTCATAAATTACATTATATATTTCCTATTTGCAATCTTATAAAATTCTATAAAATGTAACACAGTTTTAGTTGGAGGTAATTAAATTTCATTAATTTATATAATATATTATAATATATTTATATAATATTACTATATAATTATATTAATTGAATATTAATATTTATAATATATAATAATATATAATATATTATATAATTAATAATTATTTAATTAATTATATTATATATAATATATTAATATATTATTTCGATAAATATTCTTAGCTTAATATATAATAGGATAATTAATAATGATGGCGCTCATTTCAACGGCTTTGCATATATATAATATATGTATATATTTATATATATATTTAAAATGTAATATAAAATAGTAATAGAAAATGAATATAATATTTATATAACAAATATGAAATATTTTTCGTTCTGTTGTATTATAATGTGCTGAATAAAAAAATAATTAGTAAATCTGATATTAGTACTATATAAAATATATATATTTATCTTACTTATTTAAATTTGAAAAATTATTGTATTACCTACTTAGTTCTTAATAAAAATTTATATAACTATTTACTAAATCAAAATATTAGGTTAATATCATACTTCCTACAATAACTATTTGTATTCATATACAATATTTGATTTTTTTTGTCATCCCATAATTCTATCATTTATTCTGAAATTAATTTTCTCATCCTTGTAGCTTATCATACAATAAATTATGTATTGATGAGAGTACCAGAGTTTATTATTGATAAGTTATAAAGTATGATGTATGATTTGATGTTAACTGAGAAATGATACTTAAAAATTTGATAAGTATACTATAAATTTATGACATATAATTGTAAAGATTTCTTGTTTCACTATAGTGCTGTTTACGCGTTGGAACTCTAGTGGAGTTGCAATCGTTTAGTAAATCTGTCAAAATGTGACTAAGGATGATTGAAAGTTATCGTAAAGTTTTTTATATTTTTAATTAATGACACCCTCTTAGAATAAGACTTTACTCATCAAATTATTGGGACAGGTGAAAGGGGAAGTGTAAGTGAGAAAAGATAACATAGATAGGGAAAACAATTTACAAAAATGAACCAAATTTTGAATGCACGAAGGTAAAGGTTAGCGAGCGTAGCTAATGTTGTGTTGTGTGTGTGTGTGTGTGTGGTGTTTAGTGTTTCAAAGTATATAGGTAATATTAGATTCGATAATAATGCTATTTCAATAATGTTAGATATAGTAATACCGTACATTAGCGTTTCATAGTTTTTAGGAAAAGATACTACATACCGTATTAGTATAGGTAATAAGTACGTTTCATCTATTAAATAGGTGTTACATAAGTATGGAGGACGTTATTATAACTTAAAGTAGCGTTATCAAGTTTAAGGTAGTAGGTTACTATTAATAAGTAATCATGTATATATATATATATGACCTTCATGTTATGGAACATGTTTTATTCCTATATAGAGTTGTGTGAGGCTAGTATACTATTAAATGTGTCTTTCTAAGTTAGTCACATTGGACACATAATACTCGCCTTATTCTCCTCTACGACTTCATGAAAGATCAACTCTCAAGACTTTGACTACGGTATCAAGTGTCACGTAAGATCTAAGGTTCTAACTCATACTCATCTATAAAAGAGGGGCTACCGCCCTAAACTCTAGAAGCGCTCAGATGAGACTAAACATTAAAGCGATTATGCAGTACGCTAACGGTGTGTCTCTATCAAGGGCACTCATCGTGTTCTAATGTAAGAGCTAAAGGCACTTCTCACCAGGCACTGTTAGAATGCTCTCTAGGAGGTGGCTCTAAATTTATTATGGTGGCCATAAAGCTGGTAATAATAATGCTAGTGATGTAAAATTGATACAATCTCATTACTTTTAATGTCATTCTATGCTATATTCTCTGTTTGTTAATCTACTCATAAGAGTTATGTGACGACTTTTATATAAACGAGCAATAACTATACTTTATTAATAACGCTGAATTATTTAATTTTCGCTATTTTTGAATTCCTAGCATCATGATGTATTATACTGTTATAATATATTTATTCGATTTGTAGATAAAAATTGTAGTACTCAAGAAAGATTTATGATCACACGAGACTACGAATGCATTGCTCTTTATTTCATATTGTAGTTAAAACTTTTATTAATTTAGTTTTATAGTTCTTGAAATGTTAAGAGTTGATGGAATAAGCAAAACATTATGAAATTGATTTTCTTCATATGTGCACTTATCTGCCCATAGCTAGTGTCCTACAATGGATATGTTTCTTCTTATAGATCTTTTGCTATAATAATATGATTTTAATAATATTCTTGTTCCAGAGTAAAACTATTCTTATATCGGTTATGTTTGTCTTCTCGTTCGTCCACGTAAGTTAGTAGAGGCATCAAGCTGTGCAGTGTGTAACTTCTTTTTGCGAATTTAATAGGTTTTGACATCTTGAGTGAAATTCAAAAGCTATATATATGATGAGTAAGTAGTATATGATGTGATGAACATGTGGCCAGGACTGAAAATCATCTGGTGGAAGTGAACACTATACTTCTAAAAGAGCATGATTCTATTGACTCCAGCTTGAACGTTTGATTTGACACATACATAAATACTGGGAGTGGTAGTAATACACAATAGGTTTTCTATTCGCAGAGGACTTGAGCTTCGTAATTTCTTAGTTAAAGAATTCCAAAGAGTATAGTCACTCGCTAGCTTAGTGACCGATCAATCATATCACATATATACCAGTTCTATGTATTAAAGCCTTATGTGGGAATCCTTATAGATAAGGTGTGTAAACAGCTAATACGTAAATATGAGGAGTTGTAAAGATATAAAAGTGTGAGGCACCTAGTAGTCGTCTACCAAAAGGTTGTAGAGATAGTGAGTGAATGGGATATTCACATCAGAAAGT
The DNA here is from genome assembly GCA_015478945.1 of Trachelipus rathkii. Taxonomy (NCBI): domain Eukaryota; kingdom Metazoa; phylum Arthropoda; class Malacostraca; order Isopoda; family Trachelipodidae; genus Trachelipus; species Trachelipus rathkii. Next base: position 23,737 of record JABUQX010030778.1, read on the forward strand.
TCTAAAGAGATTTTCTCTCACTATATAGAACTAGTGAGCTATTAGGCTATACGTACTGCATATGCATAATGCTATAGGAGGTCGAGAGGCAGAGGAGGCCAGATTTATTTAGTTTTTTAGATCATAATATGAATAATTTCTTCATATATGAGGCTAGATTCATCATTACATGTCTTCTTCAAGCATAAGTACCGTTTATATACTTAGTATAATAATACGACGTTAGCTAGACTATGAAATTTATAATGCAGAGGATCTGGAGAGCGAAGTATTTTTTCTCGCATTACAGATTACACATGTCTCAGCTGGATTTGCTGAATGTGGGGAGAGACATGCCACTAAACGATAGAAAGCTAGTTTATATATGTACGCGAGATTCGATACTCTCCTCCACCAACGATTTACGCCCACCAATTGAAAGATGTTAATACGATAGATCTGTCTTGGAGTGGAAAATAATAACATATAAGATATGCCAGGGATATTTAGCAAGTGCTGTGGTAGACTCAGAGTTAGACACACTAATGAGAAAGACTAATCATGAATACAGGTTTTTCTAGATAATGTCTGATTCAAGGATTCCTATATATTTTGGCGACGATTACTGGCTATGTGTGTTAAATGTCTATTGCTAAATTAACGTCTGTTCATAGATAGTTTGATAGAGTGTGAACGTTGAATATAGAATTTATCCTTTCTTTACTCCTCTATAGATATACAATACAATTATTGACGTGAGTCGACATTAAGTATTTGCTGTAATTGAATCTCCCTATAGCTCTGACCCTATTATTATATACGAATAGACTCTCGCAACACACTATAAGTGTTGAATAGCAAGAGATCTCTATTTCTGGATCTGTGATCCGATCTATGGGTACTCGTTATTGCAGTAAACACGATCTTGAGGGGATCAAAATTGAAGCAGGATCATCGGGTGACCAGAATGCTCTGGAAGTTCTGAACGATATACTGATCTGAACGTCTGCTACTATACTATAGTTTTTTACTCATCAATTTTACATTGGATATCACTACGACATATTGATCCTATTATTCTTCTTTTTAATTTATAATAGTCTAAAAAACAAACAATTTCTTCTGCAAATTAAGTTTTTTAATCTTACTCTTATTTGTCTTTATTATTTGTCTTAGTATATTATGATAATATTTTAATATTATCTATATGTAATTATTATTTTTCTCTATATATAATATTATATATAAAATCGAATGATCCTATAATTTAATACTTATATATATATATAACACTTAGTATATTAATTATAAAGAGAAAGATCTCTATTAATTTTCTCTATTTATATCTCTATCTATTTCTCCAATCAGGTTTTTCTCTTTGCCAAACCTATCTAATGAGGTTTATCTTTTGAAACTCTGTAGTGAAATATAGTTGCAGGTCTAAAAATTGCTTTAAATGTTCCCGCTCCATTTACGTGAGGTAGTCCTGGATAAGAAGACAGCTCTTTTCGTCTTAATAGAACGTACGCGCTCTTCTATGAGCTCCTCGCACGTCTATGTCATGCAACTAATATGCAACGATCGGCTGTCTGATGAGTATCTGCGTAAAATCTATTACTGTGGCAAATGTTCATTAATCTTTTCGTTATTTATGTAGACTTTATAATAGCAGGATATTGGGCCCATACATATAAGTACTAAAGTAGGATATATCTAAAAAATTTATTTATTAATGTTATTGTGAAATATTGAATTGAATATTTTTACTATATTAAAGATTTTCCTCTTCCTTCTCAATGTGATTATCATGTCACAGCGACATATGATTATCATATTTCTACTTTCATAATGATTTAAGCTGCTCATAGAGGATTCAATAAAGTATTTAATGAGAGTGTCTTCGAATCTATTTGCCTTAAACATATTGACACACATACTACAATTTATTAATTACTTCTCTCTCTTACAACACGAAAGAAGGAGATGGAGGAGTTGTGGATAATGTAATGATATGTAGTATGAAAAAGTTTACAAAAAAGTATTCTGTTGCTTGGATGGGATTAGAGTTGGAAAGGTGTGTAATTATAGAGTTAGATGAACGCATGCTGATATTTACTTGTTTGCATTATTCACCTAGACATTGACATAGTTGCTAGATTAGTCTGGGCACAGATGAAGTCTATACATGAATAAATATTAGTAGTTCTTCCCTCTAAATGTGATCTAATACCAAATATTTCATATAGCATTCGCTCAATGCCAACTGACTGGGATACAATGGAGTTCTAAAGACTGAAGAATGTGTTTTCATTTGGGAATATTTTTTTTAAGCTATATTAAAAGTGTAATTTATATTCAGAATTATGTATGTTTTAAAATGATACACATTAGGATGGCTAACGATGAAACTGATTTGTGGATGATAGGACGGATAGTATAAGGTACGATGAAAACTATTATTGAATAAAAGTATTAGTATGTTTTTATAATTTACAATAAGGGTAGTAATAGAGAGGATGATTTAGAAAATTATAGGATATAGGCTACTCTAAAATATACTTAACCAGTCAATAAAAAGGCAAAGAGAGAGGCAAAAATTTATTTAGCAAGGAGCTAATGATAGATGTATTTTTAGCTATATTATATATAAATTTAAATAGTAAGATAGGAAAATATGGTTCCATAAATTAATAGAATAATGATGAAAATATAGTAGAGTTCAAGTATAGTTTAGTTCAAATTTTCATAAATGTATTATTTTTGTATACCTTATCATAGTGTATTTCTTAGGAAAGATTTAAATAATATTGATTTGGTGATGAACTAATAGTTTTGTTTTGGTCATGTAATCATTAATTAGACTTATCTCAAGAATATTATGATATATTGAGATATATAAGAGTTATTAAATACGGTTTTACTAGTCACTCAGATGATCTCAAGTAAGCTGCAGGCCCTTGATGGTATAGTATGGTAGAGATTCGTGAAGAGGTATAGTATTTTACGCATTGCAATAATGAGTACTGTTTGATATTTATTAAGCAATTACTATATAATAATTTCGATGGTAGAAGGTGCCAGATTGAACTGTGGAATAAACAGTACTATGTTTGTCCTAATTTAATAAGTAAAGGTAGTAAGGAAATATTTGGGTAAATTTAATTATGAGTCAGTATTAGCTTAACATTCAATCTTGCTTATATTAAAGGTTACTGGAAAAGGTTTACTGAAAAGGTTCAATATATTAGATGAAAATATATTTTGAAATTTCACTAAAGTTTTAGTATTGAAATTCCTAGCATGTGTTTCAGCATGATTTTTGAAAGGGTAAATTGTACCAAACATTCTAGAATTTATGGAATACTCATTACTCACTGCATTATTGGAATTGCTTCTATTATGATTATTTATATTATAATAATATTGTTTACCATGTTACATTGTCTTATATGGATTTGACCTCACTAAGGCTGATATAAGAAGTATATTGCTAAATATGTGGTATATATATATAGTGTGGAGTGGTAACATGGTTATTATTGTGATATATTATAAGAGATGGTTGTATTAGGAATGAGTAAAAACATATATATTAAGTGTATATTGTTACAATTATTATATATGTTCAATAATATAGTATCTATACTATGGAACTATTATTATAAATAATAGTTAGTAAGAGATGGTGTCCGCTCAGGGTTCAGGGCCTTGAGGCCTAACTATTTGTTCCATATGATATAATATGATTAGCGCAAATGTATTTATATATTGACTAAGGCATGAGATAAGTGGTATGCATATGTGATGACACGCATAATTGGATAAGAGCAACTCTACTCAGTGTAGATATTAGTGCACGGTATAGTTAAAGATTAAAATATCTTGATAACTTTTTTGGGTGGTGCAAGGAAGAAAAGAGGGTAGCGTTTCGATAAAAATTAAAGTTTTTGGGGGGTGTGTGCTTTCTCAACTCATATTGAATAAACAAACAGTTTACATTTTGTTTTATATAATGTAGTTAAAAATGTAGTGTAAGAGTGACGTTTTTAACATGTTCACTAGGTCTCAGCTTTCATAAAGTAAAGGTTTAACTACCTATATGTTCTGATCTTGTGACTTAGTGTAGATCTGTTTCTAAGAAAGATTTAGTGTCGATGTTATATTTGAGGTAAGATAATCAATTATTTTACATGAATTAGACTAAGCTCAGAATTGATTTTTGGAACAAAGAGTCTTAATGTGGATTTAATGAACTAGCGGCTTAATAGTATTATTTGAAATTTTAATTTCGTCTATAAACTAGAGAGAGAGATGTTTAGCTAATTTAAACGTTAAATCCTTGTGCAAATAATATCTATAGTGTTATCATAGGCCCACTATGTTATTAATATAATTTGCATATCTCATCATTTTGTGTCCAGTTTCATTTGTGGAGAGAGTGTGTGTAAAGATGTTATGTAGAGCGAGTAGCAAATATGTATAAGACAGTTCTATTCAGGAGATTTGGATAGTATCATGCGTTTGAAGGTTAATTATTGCTATAGTATTAAAGATATGTTCTATATATGGAGTATGTTTTGGTGATAAAGCGTTATATATAGTGTTAGATAAGGCGATCTCTGATTCGCTGTGCGATGTATTCTATGACTTGCAAGCTATATATATGATCACGTCTTACTTTTATCATAATCATTGTGTTATTGATATTAATTTAGATAATACGTTATAAATTAGGTAATATATAATTATATTAATAATTAATTATATTATAATTAATAATGTAATTATAGATATATATATATATAATAATATATTAAAATGGTGTTATATATATTATGTTAATTGTTTATAAAGTATTAGTTAATAATAAATAATGCAACTATAATATCTAAATAATATATGATAATTAAACTATGACAACACTTAATAAATGTTAATATTTTATATAAAATAAATAATAATAATAAAATAATAATGTATATATATAATAATATATTAAATATTTAAATAATATTAAATTAATAATATAAATATTACAATTTTCTCTATATATATTATTGAATTTATATATAATAAGACTTTGGTAAATTAGATCCTTATTTAGTCTTAGTGAGTCATATAATTAAAATACAATAGTGTTCACATTATTTTTGTACATAAAGTTAGATGCATTATAATACAGTAGCTGATAAAAAGTGTAAAAACACATAGATAAAGGATTTTTTATTATAAATGTATATATTAATTATTATATATTAGTCGAATTATGATGGACATTAACTTAATCATCTATGCATATCTAACTGCATATATCATTCTGCAGGATAAGTCTCATGCGATTTTTTGTGGGAATTGATGCACAGGAGGAAGACATAAATAATCTTCTGTATGCAACTAAGAGAGTTCCTGGGAGACTAGAAAATATGTGATATGATCTATAGATGTTTGCAATAGAGATAGGAACGGTAATCTCTCTCCTACTATTGATGGTGTAGTATGGTGTGCTATCTGTAGGTTTATTATAAGTGCAAGCTTCTATTTTATAGCATTTTGATAATATATGAAAACTATTACATTATTATATACGAGGGCTCTCTATAGTAATATCTTAGATGTTTTTTTATATGTGCTCAGTGATTATAATATACATGAAAAAATCGTTGATCAATGAGCTTTTGTGTGATAATCTCACTTTCCATTTTTGCTATCTTTTCATTACATTTTATCTAATACTAAAATGCATTATTATTATGTCGTATTAGGTACTCTTGTAAGTAATGTATATATTGTGTGACTTGAACCTATCATTATTTATGACATAGTACTCATAGATTTATTATGACTTATTTTACTGATAAATACTTTTTATCATATATTTTGAGTTACGTATATTATATATAAGTAATATTCGAGTAGTGGTTTATATGGTCGATATATATTGAATTTTGATGGTATATGGATTAAAATAGATTCCAGAACTTGAGTATATAATGTAGGCTAATAGTAAGATATGCAATAATCTAAGATAATCACTACTACGATAAATATTTATTATCTTAGAATTACTTTTAAGCATAATTATCTATTAAATATAGAGTGACAGTATAATTTGTCTATAATTAGTAGCGACTTCATCTATAAGTGACAAGATTAATAATTCAGTATATGGTATCATCATAAGGCTAGTAAATGAATAAATACATCAATAAGCATAAGTTTCCATCACCGGCAGCGAGTTGTCTCTGTATACCTTCGTACAAAAGTCAGTAAACTATACGTAAATGACTTCTTTAGTAAATTGGTTGTATAATCCACTAGACTATTAATATTTGCTCTTTGAAACACGATAATTACAAGTGTTTGTACATGTATTTTTGTGTGGCTTACTAGTTTAATGTGCTGAAGAAATGGATATCACTCTTGAAGTGACTTGAGATATATCTACTAGGTGTTTAAAGAGGCGCAGATTATTTAGGTTTATAATTAAAATTAAAATATACACTTAGAGTTAACATAGAATATGAGGTGTTGCTTAAAGTTTAATATCACGGCCTTTTACAATAATTTTCATATCTATTGCCTTTAGATCATTGGCCTGAGTATATTAGAACATCTTGTATGACGTTGGGATTTTAAGTTATTCTGTAGATATAGGTTAAATATAACAATAAGTGAATGTAAGTTATATCCTATGCATATCATTAGATGTAAGAGAAGCTTTGGATCAATTACACACGTAATTTGGATTTTTACTCTAGCTTTGTCAATATAAATTAACGATATGTGGAACTCAAATGAATTTGTGAGTTAATTTGCAATTTCTATTGAATCTAAGTGCATACGTAATATTTGCTTAGATGTGGAGATTGATCATATTCGAGTGTACGCATAATATAGACTTTCAATGCTTCACAACGGAACAAACGCAATAAATGTAATATCTATTTGTTCTAAACTAGATTATTATATGATATTTATCTCTACACTTTTCTGTTGAGCAAGGAAAGAAACTATAATTTTCTAAAACTTAGTCTGTAGACGACTAGATGTTTAATTCTATCTAATAATTTGTAATATAGAAATTTTTTTTTGATTATTTTTGACTGATAATATTAGTTGTATTTTTGTTCTATATAGATTTTTTCGTACTCTCACTCCTTGAAAAATAGTGGATAATTTGAAGTTTGACACAGATATTAGTTGTCTTGATGAGACATGGCTTAAACTGCTACAGTTCTATACTCATAAATGTATATGTACATAAGTACTCAAACATTTTGCGTCTCAAGTTTCATACTAATCACAAGCTTCGAGCAAACTGTCAATCATACAGACTTATTGAATTAAAATAATAATTATTTATTAAACTTTTAATAATAAAGTTATTATGAAAATTTTATATATAAATGATTAAATACTTATATTTCATAACTTACATAACTAATTTTTCTGTAAAGCTCAGTATATACTGACTCACTATTTCGCAAATAATTGTGCTCAAATTATAAATTAGATAGAAATAATTACTCAATAAAGTGATTTGAGATGTTATTATCATTTATTTATTTGTTACAATCGATTTTTTTATATAATTTAAGATGAGATAGAATTATAGGATTTATCAGATAAGAAATATCGTCTTTTCTTCATGTATTATGATATATAATATACATAATATTTATAACAATTAATGTATAAAACAACTTACCAAATTATTCTATGAATGCGTTTTTGATAATATATATTAAAATTTGAGTCACAATTGTTTTTTATTATAATCGTTAATTATATTATATTATTTAATAATTTAATTATAATTTTGATAGTATTAAATAGAAAATGGTTTGAATAATACTCAACGCAAATGGATCATGTTTAAGTCATTTTTATATCTTTAAATAAAAAAATGTTCCTAGATAAAGATGAAATAATGCGTTAATATAAACTTATTTGCTCTAATTTTAAGTGCCTACGGCCGTGAGTAACTGATCGATAATTTTCGGATTGGCTTTTGTATGTGTGTCAAGACGATATCGACCAATCAAGAAAAAGGATATAGTTTTTTACTATCTAATCAGTAGTGTTTGATGTATGTGTGTGTGTTATTATACTCAATCTAAGTAAATGAATTGTGCTCTTGACGAAAATTTAGAAAAGATTATAACTCAAATTATAGATAATTTTACAATTTTATAGTATTTTCGTGGAAAAAAATTAAATGGACGATTGTTGCTAAATTCTCTAAATAACAAAGTGATGTCTCATTTATGATATATACGTTTATTAGCTGATAAAGAATTGGAAAGAAATAGGGTAAAATTTTCCTTTAGTTTGATTTCGTTTTTAGAAATGTGTTGTATACATATGAACCATTTATGCTAAATTTAAAATTAGGAAAAGGCAATGGGAGGTCTAAAAGGATTTGAGGGTCATTTGTCCGAAGGGAAAGTATAGAGATAGGAACGCGTGCCATATTGATATTATTATTTCATGATTTTGTTTTTTGTTTTTTTAGCTATGTCAGGTAGGTAGAAAAGTACCATGGATATTGAAGTGTAAGGAAAATATGGTTTTCTAAAAATATATAAGTATTAGAAAAATTTTTATAAAAAAGTTGCCTCTCTATTCAAAATACTTATTTGAATAAGAAAAAATCAATAAGTAGTCGTTATAGTATACAAGATCTATTATAATTTACGATTGTATAGATTTAAGCTAATCGTGTTATCCATTTACATAAACATTGATATAAACATTAATGTGGGACAAATTTTTAATGCACTAAACTCTAGTGGGCGGTTGTTGAGGTATCGTTGAGTGAAATGTGAATGAATATTAAGATAGATAGTGCTACATATCTATTACTATTAAATATCACGTATAAATTTAATATGTAGCTATAGATATAATAATTAATGTCCGACATAACACTATAAGTAGAACTGATCTGTAAACATTTTTGAAGGAATATAGCAACTATTTTTTCGATTTTTGAGTTGAGAATCGTAAGTAATTTAGTAATTATGCTGAGCATTAACTGCACTTTAAATGGATCGTAGGTATCGGATAATGTATGATAAGGGATAGGAGTGGTATCCAGAGTTTGAGTGTAGTCTGTTATGTAAGATGAGTGATTATAGATGTAGTAGTGATATTCGTGAATAAATAGATAAACATAATAGATGTAAATATCATATACTAATAAGCAGAAATACAAGTAACATTTGAAACACAGGTCATATTTGGTTATTGATTGTGATCTAGATCTATTGTTTACAAGCTTAGAGGCACCTCGAAGTAACTATATTAGTATAAAGATTTTATATAAATATTTATATATACTTTATTAAAAATCTTGATAGCAGTATATAAAATAAGGAGTCTAGAATTTTTTTACAGTTAATACTTAATTAGACATAATCTAGAATTCTTGAGCTAATCGTGAATACGCACGCTGTAATGCACTTGGATATAGTGTCTCAGTCTATAAGAGTAGCTGTATATCTAAATGCGTATCACTTATATGTAATCATTTTTGAGAGACCGGTGAAATATGTAGTATAGAAAAATTGATGTTTATTATTAAGTCATGTAGACTCTATCATACTCGAAAGTTCTTGGAGAAGTTGAATGGAGGGGATGATAGAGAATTAAAGGCTCTCATAATTGCTCGTAATACTATTTGAACCTATTAGTTTCTCTCGACTCGTAATGATCAGTAGGTAATCATTTAGAGTAATTTAAGACACACTATATAAACTTAGGACCACTGTTCTACTTTGGTTGTAAACTCGGACTATCGATAGATGTGAGAAATATTATCAACATATAAAGCTACAGTATCATGTCATTCATTATTCTATAGCAATTCCCATTACTCTGATTCATAAATGTATATTATAGATGGTTGTATTAAAAGTGTATTATTTTTATGTTTTGTATTCTTTGAGTCAACATTTAATATGTTAGCGATGATCTTATTGTCTGTAATCTATCTTATCTGGATTATCAACCAATATGACCTGTATGAATTGTAACTTTACATTTTCTGTATATATACAAGAGTTGGGGAGTTTTTATTGTTGAACATTGTGTACATTAGTGTAGTCCTATTCTATCAAGCTCACAGCCGTATCTTTCTGGTATGTGACCTAGTATATAGAACTCTGTAGATGTTTAATATCTCCGTTTTAACAATTGTGGTGATACTTAGTGATTTCTCTACAACCTATATCTGTATCTAATGTAAGTGATGTTAATTACTATAAGATTTGTGAGAGAGTGAGTAAATTATGAACGATCTCTTTGATAAGATATTTGTGCATTACTGTTTATCATTCTAAGTGTATCTTAGTATAAATGCATATTTACCTTTCACTCTAGTAACATGCTACTTTTCTTTAGATGACTACTAGTTGTGTAATATTACATGCGAAATATTGTAAAGAATTTAAGAGTGTTTCGAAAATTATTGTAAAAAGCTTGTGTTAGGTTTATTATTATCAGTGCTTAGGTAAAGTACTGCTGAGATAATGCAATACCTAATTAATAAATAGTATTCTTCTATCACTTACAGTGTGTGTGTCGATGGGAGTTTACATGTGTCATTTAAAATTTAAACATTGATTTTAATTCATAAGCATAAATAAATTGTGTTAAGTTGATTTTATGAATAAATCTGAATCATATTAGCTTATAGATTGATTCTCGTGCTGAATCGTCTATAAGAATTTTATAGATATTAAATGATTAAAGATTGAATATATATAGTGACTAAACTCGTAAATTTCTGATGATAATATTCTTAAACATAATATAAAAAATAATCTATTACACTTTAATATGAATAAGCAGCTAGATGATGCCTCGATACTCACATATTCTTCACTGCAGATAGTAATGTCTTTACGTATCAAGTTCATAGATAGGCGGAACGTATTAGCTTAAGTGTATTTTGTAATGAAGTGCTTCTGCGACTTTACGAACTCTAACTCGGAGAGTGTGATATCATAATGATTTATTCTGGAATAGTGTAGGTTCTACGTGGAACAGCTCTCGTAAATCTTGTCTGGATGTTAGGACTTTCATATGAATAATAAATACCGCTATGGAGGGAGGATAGATTTGCTAGCTTGAATATTATTATGTCGTGCTATGATAATGATACTCAGCAGTAATAGTGGAGAGATTTTATATATAATGCTTATCAGTTCTTATTATATGTGGGAAAATTGGCTCTGCTCATGTCTTTATATAAAGTAGCTCTAATACTAATGTATACGCTTTATTACCTACTACATTCCTAATTACTTTTCTTCCTATTATTGGAGCCAATCAATACTATTCCTTTCTTTTCCTCACCTTTACCTATATAATCTTTTGACCCTAATATTTCTCTACAGTGGTAAAGTATTCGTATATATTATTATAAACAGATATAGCAAATTAATATGCGTTTATTTTAATTTCAGTATATATATATATTATTATATATTAATATTTATATATATATATATATTATATATATATATATATAATTTTATATATATATATATTATTATAATAAATATAAATATTTATATATACTATATAATAATATTTATTAATATATATAATATATAGTATATATATTTATATAATATTAATGATTTAATATTTAATATATAATATATATTTATTTATATATAATTATATTTCTATGATATATACTGTCGAAAAATAGATTATTTCTGTAGCTTAATATGTACCAACTCATGTTAGGTAGATAATAGTGATATTATTGTTATTATATATAATATATATAATTATTAATTATTAGTGATAATAGTTTTGTTATATATTTATATATATATATATTAAATATTTAATTATTATGTTCCAATAATGTGTATAGTTGTGTGTGTATAGGTGTTGATGTGATGCCGAGGATTTGAACTTGAGTATCTAAGCCTATAGGTTTGGTTTTTATGTCTCTGCTCTAACTACTGATATAATTATACGCGTGGGTATGGGTTATAATACTTCACGAGATGTGATTATGCACAGTAGATGAAAGATAATGAGAGAAGAGAGAATAATTATTATTATTTGCAAATAATATACTTAAATATATCGTTTATAAATAAAGAAATAATAACAATCTACAACAGGTTTTAATTAGCAAATAATCAGCCAATTGAAGTTAATAACAAAATATTATTTGAGAGACGTAAGTTAATAGTTTATGGGGGTTGCTCCGAGTATGGTCCTGATGGTAACTAATATTAATTAAACTAGCATTAGACGCATTGGATTTCAGAGAATTCCGCATTAATTGGTTTCAATCGTTCATTTTTTACTTCTAAGTATTTATGATATCATCCTAAATAGTCTATTAGCTGTCATTCATTTATTGTTTTTTCTTAGCAGGGTGAGGGTTTATTTATCTTCAAGATGCTAAACCGGTAGCACAGTTCCAATTAACAGACAGGTTTTTTAATTTGAGGAAAAAGATTGGCTTCTTTAATGAACAGTAAGTTCCAGTCTTTAAACTTTTGTTTTCATTTTTTATCGCCACTACATGCTCAAAGATCATTGATTGAATTTCTTGAGAGTATATTTTAGTATTGTCACCCAATTGACTGTTGCATTAATAGGCTACAGGGTGATAAAGCTGTTTTTATGGAGATTGCTTCCAACATTGGCTAGTGTGAAAGAAAATTTATCGCCCTAAATCACTCTACTTATAGACATGATTCTCATCTTTTACAGCCTTAGCTTCAGGTTAAGAATAGATTCGAGTTTTCTTAGTTTGATATCTCGGCAACTGCAGTTTGGATTTATTTCCTATCATAATCAAAAAATCAATGGTCGCCATAACCGAATTAATACCGAGCATAATGAAAAAAGTATCAGGAATGCTATCGTGGCTGTCAGAAATGAAGGTTCAAGCCAAATACATCTCAGAGCCTAACGAAGTATGGATTTGGTTGGAGGTGCAGTCAGTGACTTTTTATACGAGAGTTTGTGCATCTATTGAATCACCGCGTATTTATAAAGATGAACTAGAACTAGGAAGTGCTTAAATACTTACGGATGCGAAGATCCTATGTTAAAAAGTATTTTTGCACTACAATAGCTACCACTACTTCATGCCCTGTAAAGTTATTCAGCTTTGCGGGTCACATTCATTCTCCCAAGAGATCCGCTTTCTGATTATATGGTTTTGAAAGGCTAGTGCATCTTAAATAGGGTATTCTTAATATTTGTAATGTATTAATTAAGTTGTATATATTTTTATGTTTTTCTTTTATTTTATTGTTATTTTTATATATATGGTTAAGAAATTTATTTTTTATAGAATTTACTATGTTTAAATAGATCATTATTATTCTTTTATTATTATTATTATATTTATTATTATTTTATATTATTATTATTAATTATTATTATTATTTATTATTATTATTGATTATTATTATTTTATTTTATTTATTATTATTATATTATTTTTTATTATTATTAAACTTTTAAATAATTATTAATGCTAATTTTATTATTATTATTAATCATTATTAATATTATTAGTATCTACTTATACTTTGCATATCTCAATTCAAACAATGTTGAAAGAAGATCGGCTAGCGAGAATCTTAGTGACGCACAATTGAACATTCTACGCTTATTATAAAATAAGTTATAAAAATTTTAATATATGTTTAATATTGTATCTCGAAATTCCATAAATGTATATCATTTATTGCACAATATATTAAACATACTAAATAGAATAAAATTTTAAAAATTGAATATTTTATTATTAGTCAATGATTGTAAAGTAATTAGCAATTTTTGAGTTAAAGTTTTAAAAAACTGTTAGTTAATCCAATGATTTTAATCTTCAGCAGTTAACTAAGCGAATATGTACCATAATGTAAATATACAGCAGGTAACGCGTTTCATGTAACGGCGTTACATGTACGAGTAACGGTAAGCTTCAAGTTTTTAAAATGTAAGATGGTAACGAATAACGTCTACATTTTCTCTCCCCAAGTACGAGTACGGTAAAGCTAGCATTGTATCATGTAACAGATGCATTCTCTGTATATATATATATATATTATTTATATATATATATTTATAATATTATATATATATATTATATAATATTATATATATATATTATTAATATATAATATAATATATATAATATATTATATATTATATTATATATATATACTATATATATAATTTATATATATTAGATTATTATATATATCTATATATATATATATAATATTATTTATATATATATATTATATAATATATATATAATATATTATATTATTTAATATATATATATATATAATATTATATATATATATTATATATAGATATATATTATATTATATATTATATATTATATATCATATATATTATATCTAATATTATATATATATACGTCTCGAGCTGATACGTCTCATTAGCATCGACTTGCAGCGTCGATGCTTTCAAGATTCCTAAAGTCTTACGAAATAACCTTCTTTATGGGTGGGCAGGGTGTTCAAATTTTGAAAGGGAGGCAGAATGTTTAGTGTGAGGACATTAAATTAGAATCATTTTGGAAGACCAAGAAAGCATCCTCTCACCAAGGACATCTTTTTCTGTTCAGCATAGGCGAATTTGTTGACTTGTCTATAAATAATAATACACATCTCTATGCTGCTGCAGTGGCAGCCCTTATGGAAATGGTGGAATATTTTGTGGGCTCGTTATTACTGCTTTTAATTTTGTGCAGTTTATGGGTGAAGAAGACATTTTGGATTTGTCCTTTGAAGAAACATTAAAAAAAAAATCTTGAGATTTGTAAATATTCATTCAGATATGTTAATATATAGGGCATATTTTTTTGTAGGATATATCTATTTAGTATTTGATATTAAACTTTTGTGAATCGCACTTTTGAGGAGACTGCGGACGTGCGACGTGAGGACTTGCGATAGCGAAGGTTTGATGGTCTGAATGGGTGCGGAGGAGCGCTAGCGGACTACGTTTTCTCTTGAGGTGCGAGGTGCGCATAGACGACTACCCTAAATGACGGGGGCACTCTGATATATATATTATTATATATATATATATATATATTATATATATATTATATATGTATACTTCATATATATTTATATTATATATAGAAATTTGCAAATGTCATAATTATTTATATATATATTAATAATATTATATTATATATATATATATGAGCTGCTAACTTGATTATCCAGAGCTCGGCAAGCCAGTATGATCCTCCACCACCAATCGTGGCATTAACATTCTCTGACGAGCCAGATTTAACCTTTTCTTCAAGTTTATATTTTCCGTCTAGATCTGAGTCACTATCTAGGATTTCAATGTACGCAATACTGAATGGTTCGCTTTCTCTCATATTGATTCAGGAAGGGAGGAGGCCGAATCATTCAGCATTCTCAACGATCTGGAACAACTGATTTGAAAATTAACACACATTCCGTATCGTCCCAAAAAATCTTGAACGCCATTAACCTGTATTTCATCATTGGTCTTTCTCTATTATTGGTTAATCTGACCACAACCTTATAATGCCTCATTTTTTATGTTTTATCTCCAACAGCTCCAAGAAAGTCTAAGCGTATTTTCTATCGATTGGGTGGGCTGTAATCGCTGGTTGGATGAGAAGGTTCATTCCCTCTTTATAAATCTTTCTCTCATCAGGTTGCATGGTTCGGTCTCGCCCCGTCCAGGCTGGAGACAGTGTGTATCGGGAGTGGAAAAAATCTCGCTCTCCAATCCTCTCATTAAATTTCATTTAGCTCTTAATCGTCGTAGGTATATTATACTAAGAGCAAAACGTACTTTTACTGAACGACTGTAATATGATCTCCTTAGTTCTTATCAGAAACATTTCTAATAATTTCTATAAATCTTAGCACACTCGGAGCTTCTTGGGTAAACGCATATAGTCTCTTATAAGTATTTATTTCTTTTTACTTAATAAATTTATTGATCGTCTCACCTATCCTTTATTTTGGCACCTTACAGATAAAACTACGTAAGTCTTATATCATGTAATGGCATCACTGACAAATGATGCTCCAGATACTGTCGTGAGTACGAAACTAATACACTCACTTTGTTTAAGTGAGGAACATTGCCTATTAAACACAAGTATTAAGGTAGAAATTGTAAAATTTGTTAGATGTGTATTGTCAGTGTATAAGTAGTGGTTCTACAGGCCTTTATTAGTTACTCTCCGGCAGACGCACACTCTCTATCGCCACAGATATTCAGACAGCACAAGTTCCGGTACAGAAGACGAGTCCAATATATATTCTTAAGCTCACGAGTAAGGATAATTAAATATTGTATTACTCACACTAATATACTCATCAATAGATGGGATTTTATTTATTCGTATTACACTAGTTAATATAGTGTTTTAGTGACGATTCAGGCACTACTACTATGAAAGAATAATATCAATATTTTCAATATAATAATAATAACAACTTCGATAGATGAAGATGTTATAAAACAATAGTTCAGAAGGAAGTATATTAAGAGATTAATAGTTTATACTATAAGATTTATAAGAAAGATATGAGGATATTAGAGTTTTTTATTTTATTTACTTGAGGGATATTATACGTTATCATAGAATATATATATATAGATACTAGATTAAGTTTGATATGTGCTACAAAGCTAATCTTAAATTTACGTTCATCAGCTAAGGGAACGATAGTAAATATATATATATATATATATATATAATATTATTATAAGTATATATATATATATTATATATATTATATATATAATATATGTATATATAGTATTGTATTATATATATATATTATATATATATATATTAGTATAGTTATACACATAGTATATATATATTAGAGTATATTATTTTCAGTATATTTTATACCTAGGATTTTTTATATTCTTGTGTTTATTAACCTTTTAAAATGTATTAATTTATTATATTGCCTCTGAAGGTAATGATTCAGAGGACACATTATAAATTTGGCACAGAGTGTTATATGAACAACTGGGAATGTGCATGTGAGGAATTGCTGAAGAAGACTTAAATATTCACATGTTATCCTTTTAGGCTTGCTTAGATAAGGACGAGTTTATTGGAGTTATTGGAGCCGGTAATTGAAAACACCATATTTTCTCTCTACTCCAACAATTTAAAAATGATATTCGTTAGGAGATTATTTGATCACCAAGGACTTCTCCTGTTCATTATTTATTGCTGTAGGGTTGAAGTCTTTCAAATGGAACTTATTAGTTAAGAAATTGTCATCTTAAGAGTTAATTATGATGAAGTATTAAATATAATTATTGAATGAAAATTAGAAAAAAAGTTGGAGATTAAATAGAATCTTGAAGACACAACTTTTGTTGGATTTAAAGGATGACTAGTGGTCGTCTTCGGCAGCTCCTATTGAACGACCAGAAATATAATCAGATTATATTATATATATATATATATATACTTATATATATTATATATAATATATTATATATATATATATATATATATATATATTATATCTTATATATATAATATATATGTATATATATATATATCTAAATATAATATATATAATATATATATATATTATATATATATATATACTATATTATATATATATTAATACTATATTATATATATAATTATAATATATATATATATATATACTATAGAACGAACAGAAATATAATCAGATTATATATATATATATATATATATATATATACCGTGTACATGCTCATCGACTTTGTTTATTTCAATTCTAGTATGGTAGAATTAGAGAAAGAAAAGAAAAAAAAAAGATTATTTTTCAGGCTTAAATTTTATTTTTAATTATTATAATTAAGTTTGTCTTATCATTGTTTGATTTTCTACAATAGATTATTATAACTATAACAATATATATATATATATTATATATATAACATATATACTATATCACTCACTATATATATAAATTATATTTTATAAAGTATTTAAGAGAAATATGAAGGTCTTTATGTACACATTATTTTATCTTGATAGTTTGCACCTTGCAATCAAGAAGTGAAAATAGGTTCATTAAAAAAAAAAAGTTTAAATACTTGAAATTTATTTGTTACATTATATATAGAGGTAAGCCTATGAAAATATATTTTTATTTTTCCCAACCAATGTTAGCCAGTTTAATCAAATTAGAATTTCATCTTCTTGAAGTAGAAATCTAGCTTTTCTTATTACTAGGTGTATATTAATCAGTATTTTTATAATCATCTTTTGATCTTAAATTTAAGTTCTGGTCAGGATATTTGCATCTTTTACTCCTTTTGGTTCATTCATATTCATAAGTTGCAAAAAATATTGTAACCGATCTTGGGTGGACAATTGTAAATTCAACAGAATTTGAAGAATTTTGTGAGAAATTATTTTACCCTTGTTTCTTTTAAGCTAATTTTTATCCACCAATTTGTTGAAGAAAATTTGCAGAATAAAATGTTCCCAAAGAAATGGGTGACTCTGCAAAACTGATAGTTCTATACTTAAGTTAATTCTATTTCTTAATTTAAAA
>JABUQX010030779.1:0-22500 GCA_015478945.1 Trachelipus rathkii
TTTACTTTGTTAAATGATTTATAAACAAAGATATCTAAAACCCGTCGTTTGAACAAGTTGATTAAAATTTATTGTTTAAAAAGTTATGAGCAAAAAGCTCTTTTAATTTGTGATCTTCTGGTTCGAAAACGTAACTTAGAAGCTGATTTGGGCTAAATTTGGGACTTGGTTTAGGTCTGGAATTAGGACTACAGTTGATCAGGATAATAGGCCAAGATCAAATCGGCCAGACGGATTATCGGACGTAATAGTAACGAGGACTGGGATAGGAAATCTCAGTAAAACTTAGTATCCATTTCTAACAAGGACAGTTCACATTGGAACCGACGTACGGAAACTTATAAATAAAGGAAGTATTATCCCGATATAATTTATTTATTTTGTAAACTTAAACAAGGTTTGAATATTGAATTGTATATATTGTTTTGACATAAAAAGGAAATATATCGGTCGGTGTGGGGAAATATTTGTGGCAAATATCAAATTTTAAAATAATTTTTATAATAAATAATAAGCTAAATAAAGGTTTTTTAAGAATAATTAAGTTTAACGGAATTTAAAGAAAGGAACGGGAGGCGGGGGAGGGGAAGGGAAGCGGAAGGAAGGGGGAGGAGGCAAGAGGGTGGGGAATAGATATAAACTCGAAGTGTTTTAACCTTTTATTGTTTTTATATATTTACGTATCTTGTTATTGTTATTGTGGGGTTGGTGAGCGGGTGGTAGCCTAGGTGTTGGGAGCACCTAAAGGGGGGGGTACCGTAAAGCGTACAGCCTGACTTGAGTTATATATAGAAGTAAGGGAAAGATGGGGAGAGAGTGGTAAATTAGGATGGTGTATGAATGTGAGAGGGGTAAACCGAGATTTGAAAGAGGAGGAAGTGGGGTTTGATGTTTGAGGAACGCGTTGATGTGTTAGGGATACCAGAAACTATAGTGAAGGGAAAGAGAGTTGGATTTCGGAAAATACAGGGTAATGGTATCGGGGTGAGCGAGAGAGTGAGGGAGAGAGAGAGTGAATAGTTATGAGAAAAGAGATGTGGGACAAGGTGAGATTGTGTAACCAGGTGAGTTCTAGGATAATGTGGGTAAAAGTGAAATTCGGGGGGAAATGTGGGTTTTATTTGTGCATATGCACCAGTGAATGGAGCGAGAGAGGAGGAGAGAGAAAGATTTTGGGGAGAATTGAATGAGTCGTTGGGAAAGTTTTGGGGTAAATGAAAACATTGTCTATTGGAGATTTTGAATGGCAGGAGTGGGAAAAGGAGGAAGGTTAGGAAGAATGAATAGGACCTTTGGGGTAGGGGAGAGGAATGATAATGGAGAAAGTCTGATGAGTTGTGTGGTGAAAGAAGAATGATAGTGGGGAATACTTGGTTCAAAAAAATGATAATCATTAGTATACATGGAAGAGTGGTGAGATAACGGGGGGAAAGGCGATACTAGATTATGTGTGTGTAAATGGGAAAGATAGAGGTAGATTATTAGATGTAAATGTGTTTAGAGGGGCGGGGAGGGGGATATCGGATCACTATTTGGTGATTGCCAGGATAAGGTGGGAGGAGAGGTGACGGTGAGGGAAAGGGGAGAAAAGAGGAGAGTGGAAGTGATAAAGGTGGAAAAATTGGAGGAGATAGTATGTATGAGGGAGTTTAGGAGAGGTATGGAGGACAGGTGAGAAACGTGAGAGCGGACCGGGAATTGGGAGGTGGAGGGGAGTTGGAAGAGATTTTTGAGAGGCAGTATGTGAAGTAGGCTAGAAAGGGTATGTGATAAAAAGGGTGGGTGCAAGCGGAAGAAAAATGGGAGTGAATGGTGGAGTGAGGAGGTTAAGCGGTGGTGAAAAGGAAAAAGGAGGCTTTTGTGAATGGTTGGGGAGTAGGGGAGAAGATAGCTGGGAGGAATATAGAAAGGTTAGAGTGGAAGCAAAGAGGGCGGTGGAGAGGGCGAAGAGAAGAGCAAAAGAGGAATGGTGTAGAAAAGTGACGGATTTTGAATCCGGGAGTAAGATGTTCTGGAAAGAGGTTAAATACAAAGGAAGAGGAGAGGGGTTTGGGGAGCGGATTAAGGGGGAGATGGGGATTGGAATAGGAGGAGAGCGATAGGGTGAGGGAAGAGGTGGGGAGTACTTTTCGTGGACTATTGAAATGAAGGGGGTGGGTAGGGGAGGTAGATATGCAAGAGGTGAGGGGAAACGAAGTGGGGAGGGAGGAAGGATGAAATACAAATGGAGAGGAAATTATTAGGGCCGTGAATAAAAGGAAAAAAAGGAAGTCCGCAGGTCTGGATGGTGTGAGAATGGAAATGTTGCAGAAGGGAGGTATAGGGGTGGAGGAATGGCTGCATAGGTTATATAATATATGTTGGAGGAGTGGTGAGGTACCACAGGATTGGGAGGATGGTTGTTGGGTTCCCCTGTATAAGGGGAAAGGGGATAGGATGGATTGTGGAAATTATAGAGGTATGTCTTTTGTGTGGTAGGGGAAGTGTACGGAAGAATACTGATTGGAGAGAGTAGAGGTTCGGAGGGGAGAATGGGGGGAGAACAAGGAGGATTTAGGGAGGAAGAGGGTGTGTGGACAAGTGTTCACACTAAAGATGCTTGTGGAGAAAAGTAATTGAGGAAAGGGAAAGTGTATGGATGTTTTTAGATTTAGAGAAAGCATATGATAGAGTGAATAGGGGTGAACTGGGGGGGGGGGGGGGGGGGGGGGGGGGGGGGGGGGGGGGGGGGGGGGGGGGGGGGGGGGGGGGGGGGGGGGGCGGGGGCGCGGGGGGGGGGGGGGGGGGGGGGGGGGGGGGGGGGGGGTGGAGGTGTTGGAGGAAAATGGGGTGGGGGTAATTTAGGGAAAGGTATTAGGGCTTTTTATAGGAATAGTAGAATGTGTGTGAGAGTGTTAGGAGGGGAGGAGTGAGATGTTTGGGACGGTGTGTGGATTGAGGCAGGGGTGTAATGTCGCCGGGGCTATTCAATTTGTTTATGGAGAGTGTTTGCAGAGGAATGGTGAGGGAGGGAGGGGGGTGGAATTGATGAATGGGAATGATAGAAGGGAAGTGAACATGAAACTGTTTGCGGATGATACTGCCATGGGGCGAAGAACGCGGAAGGGCTTGAGGTATTTGGAGGGGAGTTTGAGAAGAGTGTTGGACAAAAGGGCTTAAATAAATCCAGGTAAGAGTAAAGTGTTAGTGTTTGAGGAGGAGGAAAGTGAGGAGGGGGAGGGGTTGGAGGTTAGAGTAGGGGGGGTAGTATTGGAAGAAGTTAAGATTTTTAGATATTTAGGGATGGAGTTGGGTAAGGGGGGAGGGATGAAGGAGGAGATAGAACATAGAATAGGTTAAGGAATGAGGGCTTTGAGTGGTCTGAGAGAAATATGGAAGGGGGGGATCTATCACGGAAAGTTAAGATAATATGTTTGAAAAAAACTGTGTACCAGCGGTGGTTGTATGGGTGTGAAACGTGGGGGTTGAATTGCTAGGTCCAGGAACAAGTTGGAAGTATTTGAAGATGAAGGGGGTTTGAGAGCGCCGGTTGGTCGGGGGTTTAGCAGAAGGGAGAGATGTAGGATAGGGTGGTGAGGGAGAGGTGTGATTGGAGAAATGGTCTGGTGGGAAAGAGCGAGAAGGAATGTTAAGATGGTATGGCATTTTAGTGAAGACTGGAGGAGTGGGAGGGGGCTGGGGGTGTGAAGGAGGCGGGGGGAATGAAGGAGGCGGGGGGGGAGACCAAGAGGAAGGTGGATGGATGGAATAAAGGAGATTCTGGAGGGGAGGGATGATGGAGGAAGAGGGTAGGGTGTTGCGAGAATAGCGGGGGGTGGAGGAGGTGGGTGAGGGCGAGATGAGGGGGGTGTGAATGAGGGAGGCTGTACGCACCACTACCCCGCTCAAGCGGGACAAAAAGTGTATGTACAAATAATATAATAATAATGAATATATATATATATATTATATATATATAATATAGTATATATATATAATATATATATATATAATATATATATATATATATATAAGTATATAATATTATATATATATATTGATTGATACTTGTATTAACATTTAAGATCTAACATAGGAATTAAAATTACAAAGATATTTTTATTCTTTAATTTTTGAGACATAGCTCCTTGTGAGCTACGTTGTGAAGTTCTTGTTATGTCCGACATCACTTTAATATTTTTTTATCCTTTTTTTTCCTACCCCAAGCTCTGACACCCCTATCTCGTATGATGCTCCTAAACCCCCCTCTCTGGACATGCTGAAAATATACCTCCCTTTTTACTGCAAGATAAAATTAATCGAATTCGCACGCAGTTTCTTGATAAATTAAAAATAAAATATTATTGAGTCCTTATTTTTTTAGCACGATAATTTAAAATGTATATCTCTATTTTTCCTGGGATTTATGATTGATAATTCATTCTTAGGAATACACAACAAATATTTCAATACAGTTTGAAATTCACATTCTCCTAACATCATTAGAAGAAATCTTACTGGAAACCTTTGTTTTTTTTTCCCTTATCATCCATGAGAACGCCACCCCTTTCTTCTCGACCGCACTTTCTCCCCCCTCTCTCCTCGCCTATGACGGTGGACATTCAGCGCCGTCACTTTTACTCTGGAATGTGTGCTTGGACATTGAGCTTCAGTACCGTGTTTACTCGCTTTATTGGAAAATAAGTCTGGTAGTTTTTAAATTTTTATTATATTTTTTTAGTTTTTTAATTAAATTTGAAAATATCTTTGAGAGGAAACGTTAAAACTTTATTTGGAAAAATTTGAAAAGATTTTTTCCTGATGACTCTAGGGCGAAATTTTTACCGAATTCCATTAGGGCAGTTGTGTTAAGCCTTACTAAATTTTTATTTTTTTAGTTTCAACTTCTGGGCAGTGAAAATATAATTATTTTATATTTTACTTCCTAGGTGAAGTTTTAAAAGCTAAAATTTTTTGAAAAATAATTTACTTTCCTTCATTTAGGACCGAATTTCGGCAGCATGTAGCGATTCACATATATACTTAGGGCATGTGAAATTTTAAAGCCTATTACAGCTTTATTTTTCGACATATTCCTGGGCAGTCGAAATATAATTTTATATTTCCTTCTAGTTTTTGTTTTTTTATTTTATCTTTCCATTTCACTAGACCTCAGACAAGAAACGCTTTTCTGAAAATTGGAACGCATCTCATTGCCAATACCATGAGAACATTTTTTTATTTCTTAATTGTTTGCGTTATAAATAATCACTACTTAAATAGACTTCTTCGAAGTGTATTTTTAAAGAGTACTTTTCTGCTGGTCGCGGGCCCACTAACATCTTTTTAAATTGAAACTATTACATAACAAAAACCATATCAACAATTTTTATGAATACTTTACAACCAACTTAGGGACCCATTGTACCTGTTTCTGAGAAGGTTTTTTGGAAATAATAATAATCATAACTAATAATAATCATCATTAAAAATGTTCAATAATAATAATTATATAAAAATAATAGTAATAATAATAATAAAGAATAACAATGTAATATAGGAATAATAATAATAATAAAATTTATTTGTAAACCACTTTGCAGGAAAAAGTAATTTTTCTCGCTCCAACCAAGAACTCAATGTTTTAAGAACTTCTCATATAATAGAAAACTGATAATGATAATACATGCGCATATAAAACCCCATAAGTTCTCACTTCCCACTTTTTTTTTGACGCCTTTTTCTCTATGCTCATCTAATATTAAATCAATGGGATGTCCGATAGTATCGGTATCTGGTAAAATCGGTAAATCGGTAGTATCGCCATTTTTGATGGTATCGGTATCGGTATCGTGAAAATGGCCGATACTTAGGCCGATACTTCTTACTTTTTGGGTGAAAAATTATGGAGAAACTTTTAGATTCAATAATAAATCCTAGTTCGATATAGATAGCTAGTACTAAGTTATGTTTTTTTTTTTTCCTCGATTTCCTTTTTAACTTAGATTTTTAGCGTTTTCTCCAACTTGGTCTTTAGCGCAAAATTTACCTATTTGGACAGCCATTATTATAATTTATACAGATTTATCTACTTTTTTTAGTTGATCAATAGTATTTTTTTTGTACGCAATTTCGTGAGTGCGTGAGTGTTTTAAAACTTTCTGGATTATTCATATTTTAGATATTTGCTGTAAATAGGGTTTTATCGTTTTAAAATTTAGGTTTTAGCGTACGAATAAATTTTCCCCATTTCTCCTTGGTTTTTGTCTATTTGTTTGTCTTTTTTTTTTTGTGATTCGTGTGCGTGTGCGTGTATGAAGCAGATTTGCACAGGGCGTGCTTTTCTTTTCGACTTTACCACACAATGGCTTGGCACTCTAAACTCTGCATCCATGGAATAACTAACCCTCTCTAACTCTAACTAATTTTAGCTCTTGTCCTGGAGACGCCAGATGGCTAAGAATTCATCCTTTAAACTCGTTTATATATCCAACTATAACTTTTTTATAATTTTCCGTTTGAAAGTGGAGTATGTTCCTTTGTAAATATAAACATTCCTATAACATGTCCTCGAGATCTCGAATCTCCTAACTTCGATGTTCTGTGCTTAAAATCTTTCTCCTTCTACTACAATATTCTATGCTTCTGCTACTGTTCTCTAACAGGAACAGATTTTCATGCCTTTTTTGATTAGCCTTAAACCTACTTCTAGAGACTGTTATTATCT
Organism: Trachelipus rathkii; assembly: GCA_015478945.1. Lineage (NCBI taxonomy): Eukaryota > Metazoa > Arthropoda > Malacostraca > Isopoda > Trachelipodidae > Trachelipus > Trachelipus rathkii. Next base: position 6,707 of record JABUQX010030779.1, read on the forward strand.
CTCATCAATACTGCAGGTTCCTCTATTTAGGGGATTTCACATGTACCAAAACTGAATTGTTGGATTCCTCTCGCACTGATTTAGTTGGGAGGAACAATCATTCAGTATTCTCAACGGTCTGGAGCAACTGATTAAATAACCTACAAACATTCCGGATCGTCTAAACATTCTTGAACACACTTGACCTAATTTTCACCACAGTCCTTCCTCTCTATAAATACACCACCTTCGCTTCTATCGGTAATCCTGACCACAACTTATATTCCTTAATTTTAATACTTTCTCTCCAGCATCTCCATCTGCCTATGCGTTTTTTTCTGGCAATTTGATGGGCGATTGGGGGGCCTTGCGTTCTTCTACGCTAACTATAATTGAAAGGTGACTGCTTTGACTCTTAGGACGGTTCAGATTCTGCCGATAAAGGTGGGAACTGAATTGTTAATGGGATGAGCAGGTTCATTCCTGCTTTCACCTAAATCTTTTTCTCCTCAAATCCATGTTCGATCGTGCTTGTTCCTGTCCATTCAGGCTAGAGACAATACTTATCGGGTGTGGGAAAATTCTGTTCTCCTATCACTCTTGCCAGTTTTCATTCAGCTAGAAATCGTTGCAGGGTCTTTCCGACGAGCAAAGCGGATTTCATTACACGAAAATGCGCTGACCTCCTTGGTTCTTCTACTGACAAATCTCTCTGACCTCTTGCCAAAAACATCTCTAACACTTCTGTAAATCATCCTTTCCTCTCTTATTCGCTCTGATGGATTTGTTGTTAATACTCCAACTGAAAAGCCAATCATCTCTTTGGCCTCATTTTCCTCTAATTCAACCTGGACGATTCTGTATTCCTCTTCTCCTCGCTTCTCCTCTGGTGTCCTATGCCTTTTCCTGTCATTTCATTTGATCGGGGGCATGAGCTCCTGAAACTTATGAACGTTAGGAAGGCGGATGTCGGATGGCATTCCTCTCCGAGTTTTGAGAGTGTGCTTGCCGTGCTGACCCCACCCCTCGTTTAACTATATTCTCTATGCCTAAATACTAGCACTTTCCCTCAGTGTTGGAAGCGCACATATGTCCAACCTATTCCGAAAAAATGATGCCGCTCTGATCCTTCTAACTATCGCCCTATAGCTCTCACTTGTATTCTATCTACGATCTTTGAAACCCTTCTCAACTCTCACTTCTTAGATCATCTGGATCTCTTTCCTTTCTTTCTGATTACGAGTACGGCTTTGGGTGCTTGAGATCTACTGGGATATACTTTCCCTATTTAACAGATTATGGTTTTCCCCTTAGGAACTACGAGAAGACTTGTGTGGTGGCGCTCTACATATCAAAGCATTTGACCGGGTAATGGCACGCGTCTGCTCTCCAAAGCTCCCTCCTTTGGTTTTCCTTCTTCTCTTGCTTACTTATGTCTATCTTTCTTTCAAATCGCCGCTCAATATTGAATGTTGTGGTGAGGAAACTTCATTCATTGTTAATAGTGGCATTTCTCAAGGTTCTGTATTATCTCCTACTTTATTCCTGCTTTTCATCAAGATCTTCTCACCTGCACATCTAACTCTATCACTCATATGTCGATGCCTTGACCCTTCATTATTCAACTCATATCAATTCTGCTCCTCTTTTACTTCTCAATGCACTCTCGTTTAATCTTTCGAATCTATTCTCGCTGATCTGAAGAGAATTTTCTGATAAATCGTTTATGCACCTCAAGTTTTAATACTTGAAAACCAATTTTGTACAAATCTCCCTAAGACCACCTAACTTTCCTATCTTTTCGACGGTTCTCTCGTCCTCTCCTGTTGACAATATAAACATAAATGACCTTAACCTAAACAAAACTTATTGGGAGACCTTCATATCACAGTGGTTGCTAGACGCCTTCAAGGAAACTTAGAGTTCATTATTAAGACTGCGAGACTTTTTTTCCTCCTTTCAGTTACTCCAGCTATAACAAGGGCCTCATCGCCCTTGTATGGAGTACTGCTCTCTATCTGGGGGGGGCGGGGGCTATGGTTTCATCCGGCTTTTGATAGGTTCGAGTCAAAGGCAAAAAGACTTATAAATTGTCCTGTACTTTCTAGTTCACTTGACCCTCAATATTTGGGCGCGATGTTGGTGCTTTATCCTTTTCTATCGGTACTGTAGAGGCAAGGTGCTAGAGGGAACTATCCACTCGCGTACCCCCCTTTACGACGCCTCGTAGCACAAGGGGTGCTGTTTCTGCGGACATGAGTTTTGTGTTGATGTGTGTAACTTCAGGCCTGTTCGCTGCGGTGCTTCTTTGTTTCCTGCCACTCTGTCTGTGGAATTCTCTTCCATCAACTGTGTTTTCTACTCAATTTAATTTCCCTCACTTTAAAGCTGCGTCTGTGCTCATCTGCGTAATTTGCGTTAGATGATTTTTGAGGCGTTCACACCCTCCTGAATAGGGTTCTGCCCGTGAGCGCCGGGACAACTGTAAAAAATAAATAAATAAAAGGTTCTAAATTAAGGAATCCTTAAGCATAAATGAACCCCACAAAGAATGGCCCTCCGACGGTGAACACTTCTTAGAAATGCAATTAAATAGCAATAAACCGAGGAGCTTGTCGCTTGATCAAAAAAAAAAAGACAGAGAAGTGGAAGCCGCCTTATCTGCAACCCCCTGACAACAGCACTGATAGTGACGATGGTGGCTTTTCAGCAAATTAACCTACTGAAGATGAGGATTTGGATATGTTAGACTTTGATAAGTTCATGGCCGAAATTGCATTGACATCTCATTCACCTTCAAAGGAATCACACCAGGAAACCTCATCGTAAAAACTGAAGAGACAGTCATCAAGGAGCACAGATAATTCAAATTTGCAGTCTGTGAAAGAGGAGATGAGGCTCTACGAAACATGAGATACTGCCTACAGAAGAGAATCCTTTCATGCGGTGGCATGAAAATGGGCCAAGGTTTTCATTATTATCAGTGCTTGCAGGCAAATAAATTATCAGCACCTCCTTCATCAGTCGAGAGAGAGCGTATTAATAGTGTAGGTTAGGTAGGAATGTAAACACCCCAAAAAGGAACAGTCTCTCGCATATACTAGTGAAAGCCTTAATGTTTTTTGCATCACAATTTGTGAATTTTTGAATTTGAGTATTGAATGATATTATCTTAAAGGAGTATTTATTATTCCATGTTTGAGTAATAGCTTTTTTATTTTGTCTTAGCTGATTAATTGAGGTCCTCTTCTTTCATTATTTTTATTTTTTTTTTATATTGTAGCTGTTTAAACGAATCTTCTTTATAATGTAATCATGATTAAAACATAAAAGCCCGTAGCTAAACTTGTTAATACTTACTTGAAAATGGGAATGGAATATTTTTTAATTAAACACAAACATAAAAAAGTTATTATATTATATATATTGGCAATTATTATTCCTTAAAGGTACTTTTTAATTTATAAAATAAATATACTTGGGCCCAACCAAATATGAAATATAAATGACTAGTATTGTTTGTACAGGGAATGCAATCTTGAGTTGCCTAAAAGTGCACAAATGTTCTATCTAATTACTTGTATTTAATTAATATTAATTAAAGTATCGGTATCTATCGGTATCGTTATCGGCACCTAAAAAATAGTATCGGTCTAGAGTATCGGTATCAGCCTCTTTTCTGGTATCAGGTACATCCCTAATTAATAATATATATACCATTACTCATGAATTTATCCCTATTCATAATAAATAAAATTTTGAGATTTTATTATAATATATATATATATATATATATATATATATATAATATATATCTTATATATATAATATATATATATATATATATATATATATATATATACTATATATTATATTATATATAGTAATTAATTAAATTAATAATTTAAACTTTAATACAAGTATTTTTGGGATGAATTAAAAGAAAGTGTAGAAGATTGCACCAGTTATGTAATTGTAATAAAATAAGAAAAAAATAATAACTATTTTTTTATTATTATATATCTTTTTTAGTGCAGTTTTTGAAAAGGATTTGCGAACAATATATATTTAATTTGTTTTCATTTGAGAGCTGTTTTGTTTTTTTATTTGTGTTATTAGATTATGAAAGTCAATTGAGAGTAATGATTTTTTTTCTATTTATTATATATATATATGTTAAAAATTACATTTTTAAAATATTTTAAAAAATCGTAATCCAAAGATGTAAAATATGCTTGAATCAACAAATTGTAGTTGGTTTAAAATTTGATTTTTGGTTAGGTTGGTCCTGTAATGAAATAATGATCAATACAGGTTAGCCGAGTACATCTCATACATAGATTTTTTTTTTGGAAGTAGCAATGAGAATAAGTTAGGCGATGAGTTTTGTTTGAAAAAAAAAAAGCACAAATTTTCTTTTTATCATAATTTAATCTAGGTTTTAAAAGAGAATAAACTTTTTTTATGGGCATACAAGTGATTGAGCCCACAGGTTAGTTCAGCAGTTTTTTTATAAACTTATAATAGTTTCAGGTGTTACAGTAATTTAATTGTTTTTTTTTTCAATAAATATTAATTATTTAATATACTTTATACGGTTTTTGTTTTCTTTCTTTAAGGCACCATATATTTAATTAATGGTTGTATTTATGTTTGACAAATATCTAATAAAGCCAGTAAGACATGGGTTGTAAAAGTTTCTCATTTTTAATTATATAGACTTTATTCTGCTTTACAATTTTAATTTCACAAATCAAGAATTTTTGTTATAGAGTAAATGATAGCTTAGAATATAATATTTGTGACCATGTCCTGTTATTTGTAATTACTACGCTTGTAAATAAATTTCTTTAAGAAAAGAAATTTATTTGGAAGTGAGAAACAGTCTTTTCGCCCTAGTTACTACGACAAATTTTCTTTCATCCTCGAAGACTTTAAAATTTTATATATAAAAATTTTATTCTCTTCATATAATTTAATCTTAACATTAGTATCGAAGTTTTGTTTGTTCGATACATATTACTCGGAAATTTTTGTAACTTTGGTTTTATTCTGTTGAGCGCTAAGGAAGACCTGCTTGTAAAATTTAGTAGTTTTTCTTTTATAAAATTTAAATATGAAATATAAAAATTTTGGGCATAATGGTCTTGTAAAAATTATTTTTTATGGCATTTAAAAAGATGTACACTTTTTTTGGTAGTTACTTTTCTTATCAGGTCTTATCTTATATGCATAAGTTTTTTTTATGTACTTTATTTTTTTTTGATTTCATGAGATTTATAAATTTGATGGTTTTACAAATTATTTTTGTTTTTTTTGTATGTCTTTGTTTTATATTTTTTTTTCATATTTGATTAATTTTTGATTTATTGTATTTTAGGCAATTAGTGGTGGGATTAGAAATAAAGATTACGAAGTCAGATGCACCTTTTTACTTTAGGCCATAAGTAACCTTCATTCCCTTACTTCAAAGCACGAAGAAGTTATCAGGGGAAAGTAGCGACCTCTTGACTCAAGCAATATATATAATATATATATATATATATATATATATATATATATATATATATATATATATATATATATATATATATATATATATATATATATAAAAATTATATATCCGTATAATATATATATAATAATAATATATATATTATATTATCTATATATATATATTATCTAATTATATATATATATATATATATATTATATATATAATAATATATATATATACGTAAAACGGGGAGGTGGGTCAAAAAATCGCCGTTTTTTTTTTTTTAATGATCATGAAAAATCGAATTTTTAAGTTACATCTATACTTAATAGTTTTTTCTCGCATTTTAGAGTTTCCTTAATGTTTTTGATAATAATGAAGAATAATAAAAATTGTTATATGTATATTTTTAAAATTTTTTGAAAAAATTCCAATTTCAAAAAATTGTCAATTTCGGGAAAAACCGGTCAGTGGCGTCGGGAAAAAGCCGGTCATTAAATATATTTCTTTTTGTGCCTGTCCAAACTATTACTAATTATAATTTAAATGTTAAATAGAGTCTAATAATATTATAGAAATTAAATTTGGATTGAAAAACACAAAGTCCCTAAGTTATAATTTTATTTAACATTTTGCAAACGTTGATTTTTTACAAAAATTTTGAAATTTTTTTTTCATTTTTTTTTTGCTAAGTAAGCATTGAAAAAATGAATTATGACAATAATTTTTAAAAATGATAATAATAAATAATGATAATATTTTCAACTTTTTACAAACTTGGCATTTATATTACGAGTAGGCCTATGTACTCACATTTCACGTGAACTTTTTGACGAAATATTGTTCACAATATTATAATTTAAATTATGACAATCTATTTTAATTACTATTAATAGTAATAACAATAATAATAATTGCAACTTTTTAACAAATTAGGCTTTTTTTATTTTTTTTTATTTTTTTATATCGAGTGAGTACGCACATTTCACGTGAACTTTTTTTTTATCCTTAAACTAGATAGAAGAAAGATATGTATAGAAAACGTTAAACAAATGTCTTATAGTCTAACATGCATAAAAATTAGAACAAAAATAAGGAAAAACTAAAAAAAAATAGACATTTTTTTTACAAGTTTATACTGACCGCTTTCCGACTCCCGCGGTTTTTTCCCGAATTGAAGAAACTTATAACTTTAAAACATAAGCTTAATTATTTTAAAATGTTTTTTTACATGGAAAATGTTAAAAAGACTTCCCAATATGCATCTAACTCAAAATTCTAATATCTTAATTCTTACGAGTTCAAAGTCTTAGATTTTTTTGCAACAAAAAAAACAAATTTTTCCCAACTTTGGGAAATTTTTTGACTAGTAGTTGTAAGTTCATTATTAAATTTTTATATATGGTTAAATTATAATCTATTTGCTACTTTAAAAACCCCTTTCTCTAATTGAAAATTTTTTTAATTAAAAAAAATATTAACATTTATTAAACTGACCGGTTTTCCCCTCCGTGACCAGGTATTATAATTTTTACGGTATATATATATTATACATACATTCTGCGAACGACACCACCCTGCATCCATGAGGGACACGCTCCAGAAAGCCGGCACCGCTCCTAGGGCGGTTCACAGGTCAAGAATAGAAGTTATCAGCAAAGGTGGTACGGGGGCGTCGAGGGCCGGGGCACTGCCCCAGAAGGAAAGTGCTCTATTGTGTCCGGGGATATACGACATCTAGTGCAAATGGGGGATATAACGTTGTCTAGTTTGAATCTGAATTTATATTGCATAAGATTTGGGTGGTGGCCTGATCTACTCCGCGCGAGGTTAATTTGGTTTCTTCTGGACAGTGATTCTTCTGTAGGGGGAGATGTTTGGGGATGGGGTGTTTAGTAGATTGTTAATGGGGCGATTTTGTAGATATGTGTGTTAGTTAATTGGGTATGGATGTGTGAGAGCCAAGACCTATTTGGGGTGGGGGAGGAATGTTTGTTGTAGATGTCATTAGAAGTTTGCTGTGAGGAGGGTGGGGGGATTTTAGTTCGTGTCGGGGGGGGGGGTTGGAGAGTATTTGGTGGCATGGATGGGTTGGATTGAGCGTTTTTCTGGAAAAATTGGTGTTCCTACCATGTTCAAGTGGGTAGGGATGGAAACGGATGTGTTGTCCTCGTCAATGTAAATGCTGATGGGGTTGTTTTGCGTACATCCAGTGATTATTCCTTAAGGGAATTTGTGTAACTGCAATTTTATTTAAATGTTGGATTGTGATAGTGCTGGAACCATGCGGGGGAGGCCATAATTTATATTAGTTCTGTGGAGTTGTTTGTAAAGATTGTGGTAAGGTGTGTTTTCTGTCGCTGAAGATGTTGTGTTGGGAGAGAGTTCGGAGGTGTTTAAATTTTCGTTGGGTTGGGAAGTAATTTGGTTCGATGTGGGGGAGCAAGTCATAATGGTGGTCGTAAGTGAGTTCCTATATTTTTGGTTTTGTTAGGGAAGGGGGGGTTGTGTTTCAAATAGCTATTGGGTGGAATGAGGATTTTGGTGGCCGTCAGTGGTTAGGAGGGTAATGGAGAATTTAGGGGAAGCTGTCATTCTATTTGGGTTGAGTGCCAAGTTTCTAATAATTGTAGGAATTCTTGGGTGTGTTGGGTGGCTTGTGTTTACAAGTGGATGTTGGAAAATGAGACTGATGTCGTCTGCGTAAGTGATTAGTTTGGTGGATTGGTTTGGTAGGGGTGGCAGATCTGCTGTAAAGAGATTTAAGAGGAAAATGGAGAGAGAATGGCGCCTGTGGTACGCCGTTTTGTAGTTTGGGAGTGTGAGAGGGTGTGTTTATGGAGGACTTTGGCAATATCTATTGGTAAGAGAAATTTGAAAGCCACTTTTTATAATTGTTTTCTAGGGGGGATTGAAGAATTTTTTTGTATAAGGATAAATGTGGGAACAGTGTCAAAGGGCCTTTGTTAATTGTCGATGGCTGTAAGTAGGGATCTGTGTGATGGGGATTGGTTGAAGCCATTATTGATGTGTTGGAGGGAGGTGAGTGAGGGCTGTTGTTGTTGAATGTTTGGTTTCCCTTAAATCCATGTTGGAATTCTGGAGGGTGATGTGTGGGGAAATTTTAATTATTAGTTTCTCAGCAGTTTGCTGATGGTGGAGAGAAGAGAGATTGGGCGATAGGAGGATGGGAATTGGGGTCTTTTTTTAGGTTTCAATTTTGGGATAATGACATGCTTGTTTCCACCGATTGGGGGTATATAATTGAGTTTCCAGAATTTGTTAAAGATTTCTGTGATGAGAAGAATTGCTTTTCCTCCTAGGTGTTTCCAGTGGAAGTTTGAATGAGTCTGGTTCCTGTTGCTGGTGAATTTTTAAGGGTTTTGATTGTCTCTGATATAGGTGGTTGTAAAAGGAGGTGGAGGGGTTGTGATCTGAGGGAAGGTTTTTGAGTTGTTTTTTTTGTTATATATTAATATATATAAAATATATATATATCTATTATATATATATATACATATATATATATATATATATATATATATATACTATATATATATATATATATATATATATATATATTATATAATATATATTATATATATAGTATATATATATATATCTAATAATTATATATATATATTATATATATATATATATATATATATATATATCTATATATCTATATATATAATAAATATTTATATATATATATATATATATAATATATATATATATTATGATATATATATTATATAAAGTTTTACACTGGTTTTTAGAATGATGCAAGTTTGCCACTCTTCTAAGTTCTAACTTTTAAGGGTAAAAAAAATGCTTTGTTCCTGTTCAATCTAGCGCCGGCTATAGGAGCAGGAATTGGCTGTGGCGCTTTGCTTAGTCCGGTCTTTTTAAAAAATTGGTTGCGCCTATCGCGTCCTTTGCACCACAATTGATAGTGCGCCATAGGCGCATAGGCGCAACTTTGTGGCGCAACGCCAGCTCTATATATATATTATATATAATATATCTATATAATAATATATATATATATCTATATATATATATATATATATATATAACTATATAATATATATAATATATATATATTATATATATATATATATATGATATATATACCGTATATATATATATATTATATATATATATATAATATATATATACTATATATATATATATATAATATATATATAATATCTTATATTATATATAATATATATTATATATATATATATATATATATATATATATATATATATATATATATATATATATATATATAATATATATATATTTTAGTCTAGGTTTAAAGTAAAAAATTGATAACATAATTCTCAATCGACAAATGTCACAACATTTCCCTTTTAATGTTTTTAAATTTTTGCTTTGCTAAAGTAATGTCCAATGAAAATTTAATGCATGAATGCAATGCACCATCATAGTGTATGTATGGCACCATGTTTCGAGTCAGTCACTGACAAGTTTTCGCCTGTTTGAAACATGTTCAACTACTTGTTGTCTTTTCCATTTTAGCATAAATTTTTAACATTATCCTTGATAAATAATGTCTCAAAGGAAATCAAATATGTGGCAATATTTTAAAAGAAAAAGCAAAGAAGAAGCCGAGTGCTTAAAGTGCAATAAAATTTTGAAATCTGTCATTGGATCAATGCCTGGTATGAAGTCGCATGTAAGCAAAGAACATGCCAATGACTTTAAAGGTGAATTATGTTTGTGCTTCTTCAAGCAACAATCAACCATCTTTAGAGCATTTTTGCCTTAAACATCTGCTACTTTAACAAAAATTTGATTTTTTCACAAAATACATGTGCAAATATTGTTGGAACTATGCAACTTACAGACCTAATATATACACCATTTAATTCCTCTCATCGAGATCTTTTAATATATCAAGTATAAAAGAAATCGGTTACAGTTACTGCCAATTTTCACAAATATAATATATATATATATATATTATATAATATAATTAATTATAATATATATATATATATATAATATATATATATATATATATATATATATATATATATACGGTATATATTAGTGTATGTAATGTGTAATCTGCGTACACCAGTACTCTCACACTTTTAAGCTAGGTGAGGCTCAGCCTTTGTGACACTTCCCGAGTTCTTTTAGAAACCTCCTATTGACGTCCCGAGGATGAAGAGGGAATATCTGTGGTCAATGGCGAGAAGGATCATATACTTTAGACAAATTCCCAAGTCTTTCAGCAATATTTATTTGAAGATAGATCACAAAATTAGAATAGATCCGTTCACACATATAATAATAATAATAATAATATCCAACCCTGACATAGGCTACAATATTATCGGTCTTTTATACATTTTGATTATTACTCAGTTACACGCAAATTGTTTTAACAAAATAAAACATATCAAAAATTATAATAATAATTTTTTGAAAATACTAAATTTTACATAGAAAATAATATCGACGCGATTAAAAAATAAGAAAATACTACAGAACTAAAGAGAAGTTGCTTAACTAATTTGAAGCTGAATCCGAATGTGATATCACGCCCCCCTCCAGAAAAAAATCTGCAGAACTTTTTTTTCTCGTGACACTTCACAAATGGATTCTGCTGAGGTAGTCCGCCCTATCATTCTCTTCGTCGCTAATTGCTTTGTAAAAAATTGCATTTTTGTAGGTACGGCGCCCACCTCATGATCCTGGTGTTCTCAAATTTCGATTTCTGCATATAAGTCAACGGTCTATGCTCCGTCTGCAGGATCAATTCGTTACCGTAGAGGTAATTTTCGAATCATTTGGCGCCGAATGCTATTCCGAGACCTTTCTTTTCCATAGTAGCGTACTTTTCTTTGTCGGATAGTTTCTTGCTCGCGTATGCTACTGGGAATATTCCTCCCTCCTGCTAATGCATTTGTACTGCCCCGAGGGCTCCGTCTCTGGCGTCTGTCAGTAGCAGGATTGGCAAAAAAAACATTTTTTGTGAAAAAGCCCAGTAGGCCCGGGTTTTTTCACCTAAAACCCGAAAAACCGAAGGGAAAATTGTTTTTTTTTTTAAATTTTCCTTTCTTTTTCAGCAATAGCTGCAATTTCATAGTAATATAATTGTTTGTTTTAAATTTTGCAAAGTTATTATAAGTTTGACTATAACAATAATGCCAAGGGCTCTTGGATCCGGAAGAAAACTAGAAAATGAATGGACTGAAGTTCTGAATGTCTAAAGCACCAGCAAAGTACAATGTAAATATTGCAGTGATGAAATTAATAACAAAATTAAAAGAATAAAAGTGCATCTGAAAAAATGTTGCAAGCAAATCTAGTGAATCAAGTGCTTAAACAACCGTTGAAAGTATGGATCTTACAGATGTAGATGAAATTCGCCAATGAAAACATGGTTATATGTATGTAACACATTCAAAAACTCAAAAGAAATTATCTAAACATACCATTAAAATGACAACTGCACAAAAAGAAATACTTGACCAAAAAAATATCAAAGTTTTTTTTATGCTAACAATGTCTCATTTTTAAGTGTTGAATTGACAGTGCTTTGTTGAAATATACGCGTCTTAGACCTGGTTACTCCCTTATCTCAAAGAAATCTAGGTCAGGGTCCGAACATCTGGAACAGCCATATATCTATATATGATATTATATTATATATATATATATATTATAGTATATTTATATTATATATATTTATATATATAATATATATAGATATAAATATTATATATATTATATTATAATATATATAATATATATATATATATTTATATAATTAATATTATATATATATATATATATGTCACGTTACGAGAAGGGAGAGAGAGAGAATTTTGAGTTTTATCACCTAAAGACATTAAAAAAGAAAATTCAATTATATTTTATTAACTTCTGTAACAACACTTAAAATTCAATCTGAAGAGTGAAGGAAATTTAATTATAAGGTATGGTAATATTCTTGAAACAACAGCTATAAAACCAAAGAGAATGTAAAGACTGACAGAGTGTTCTTAAAAACAAGTATGAAAAATGATAGAAAATGAGAACGAGACGATGAGGAGAGTGACAGAAAATGATAATGCAAGAAAGGACAATTTGGTGAATTGCTCATCTTTTTGTCCACATTTTATTATGTTATATATGTATTATATGCAAACCACTTAAATTTGTTTAAATTTTTATTGTTACTAGAATCAAACTGAATTAAATAGGTTACCACAAATCTTGTTGTTGATACCTTGAGCTGTGTTTATTCTATTCTCTCTGAAGATATCCATCATATCGCAACATGATACTGTTTGGTTTTAGATATAAAATGCTTTGAGTTCATACTATCCGCCCCCACCGTAACACAATGACACTCAAACAGAGATGGTTCTCACATTGCACCTTCCAAAGAGTTTTCGATTTTGTTTGTGGAAATTGGTGCACCATTCTGTAGAAATAATTCGACATAATTTATTAATTTTCATCCAATTTTTATCAATAGAACGCAAGATTAAACATTGGACTAGCTCCAAAACGTCGATATAGAGTGCTTTCCTTTGTTGAAATCCGGAAAAGAAGAAGAAAAAAAATGAAAACCGTTAACCAGAATAAACCGACGGCCTAGTTTTCTCAGCATCAAGTCGAAAGCAACCAATTTTCAAATAATAATGAAGGAAAGATTGGACGATGGCCATTGTTTGTGTGATGCTCTCCCAATAATCTTCTAGGCAAGTTTTCGTTTCACCATTTTTAAAAAATTTCTTAAAAGAAAATGGTCTTCTGTGCCCTTGTAAGCATATGTGGCACGCGTAAAGAAAGATTAGGAAGTTAGAGTTACCCACTAACTATGCTCAACACGCATAGTATATGATCAAGAGTATTAAAGAGATATATTCCATGAAGGTAAAGCGTGAAAAGGATGAACCAAGGCAACGACTTGCAGATGAATGCTCCAGTCCAGAGTTAAACCCCGTGAGGTTTGGCCAATAGTGCTATATATATATATATATATATATATATATATATATATATATATATATATATATATATAAGAAGTATATATATATATATATATATATATATATATATATATATATATATATATATATATATTATTTTTTTATTTTTTTATGCATATCACCATTTCCTGTATGACGAAAAAAAGTTTCATTGGTTAATAATTTTTTATAAAAAAATTAAGGTAAAAGAAAAGTACAAGTCTTCTAACCCGCAAATATATTAGACTGAAATTTACTTTATATATATATATATATATATATATATATATATATATATATATATATATAAATATATATATATATATATATATATATATATATATATATATATATATATATATATATATATATATTTATATATATATATATATATATATATATATATATATATATATATATATATATATATATATATATATATATATAGAAAATATATATATATATATATATATATATATATATAGGTATATATATATATATATATATATATATATATATATATATATATATATTAAAAACGTAGTTTGATAATTATCTGAGCATAATACAGACAAACCCTCCTTAATTAAATTAGTCTATAACAAAGGTTTTGAATCCATTTTTCCTTGATAACGTTAAAGCTATTGTTAAAAATAAATTTTTTTGGTGACACAACTTTTATATAAAAAGAAATAATCATATTGTAACTTTTTATTCAGAATGTGTTATAAATTATAACATTTATTATATAATAAAGGTTTTAAAAAATATTATTAAAATATTATATATGCTTTTCATATATCAAAGGTTATTTTAATTTAAAGTAAAGACTTATAAATAATTGATTTTATTAGCTGGCGTGCCCTACTTTCTTCAATATAATATATGCACATTTATTAATAGTTATAGCAGGGGTAACTGATTTATAATTTAACATTTGACGGTTTATTTTTCAGTTATATTTTTTATATATATCTTATGCTAATGTAATTAATATGATTGATATTTTTAAGATAATATAATCAATATAACTTTATATAACATTCTATAATATAATATTAATTAACATACTATGTAATAGATAAAAAGTGTGCAAGGGGTTTGCAAGCAAGGATGGCATTTTTGGTGATTTTTTTGATTTTTTAAAAAAAATCAATTTGTGATTTTTTTATTTTTTTTTTATTTTTTCAGATTCGTAACGTCACGCGATATATAATTTGTAACCTGCAAATTATATTTCGCGTGACGTTACGAATCCAAAAAATCAAAAATATCAAAAAAATCAAAAAAATCACAAATTGATTTTTTTTAAAAAAATCAAAAAAATCACCAAAAATGCCATCCCTGTTTGCAAGTACAGAATTCGAATTCAAGTTTTCATATTTGTGTGTGTATGTTTTTGTGTGTCTGTGTGTGTGAACCTGCAGATGTCAAAAAATATACAAATCTCTTCAATCCAAGGCAGAATTTTGATTTAGTATAATTTTATATAATACTTCTTCATTAAGCAACTCATTTGCATTAATTGCCATATTGGTATAATATGAGTTGCACTTGCAAATAATGTCTTTGGCCCTTAAATAAGCAAAATAGATATTTACGTTCTATATTCGATCAATTTTGACCTTATTTATTTGTTGGTTAAATAATTATATTTTTTATTGTTCATATTTTCATTTATATAAGATGTGATTTCGATTATTTTATTTATGTGGAAAATGCAATGTCAAAATTTTGGAAATAATTTTTTTATAAATTTCATCCAACCTATATGAAATAAAAGGCAAAAGGGTTTATTGGACGAGTTCTTCAACCTGGATTTCGAGCACTTATCTGTATCTATAAGCTTCATTTTAGGGTCAATTTAGATCAGAAGAGTCTAACCATTGATAATGATAAGGATGAAGATATTATTAGTTAGTCATAGTGAACAATATTATTAATGACGGTAATAGTGATGTTGATTGTGATGGTAATGATAATGATTATTTTAATAATAACACCCTCTCATTGAATAGAGCTCTGCCAATAAGTGGTAGCGACATTTGTAAAAAAAACATGGTTTAGTCAATTTTTATGGAGAGAGCTCAAATAATTTATAATAGAAAATTATTATTTTTTATTGCCTACATGAAACTTTCAGAATTCAAAGAGCTGTAAAAGCTGCATATCTTTTATATTTAAAGCGTCTTCTGCGTGCCTAACTATTTAACCTCTGGGCACGTGAGTGCCAACACAAAAAAAAAATTCTTAATTATAAACAAGGCTTTAAGTTTAAGTAAAAGATGTCTAAC
>JABUQX010030779.1:30000-55000 GCA_015478945.1 Trachelipus rathkii
AATAACTCACATTAAAATTTAGAAAAATATATAGTACGTTTATAATACTTTATATATTTTGTAGATTTGAATTACTATCATATATAACTTTTGAGAGATGTTGTATTTGACAAATCGCGCAACATGTCTACTAGTATGTACTAGGCTTTAAAAACGTCGTCTGGCAAGCAACACAATATAAGATTCATAACCTTTTTTTTTGAGGCCAAATAGCCATGATTCTATGGGTGTGACTGCAAGTGTCGCTCTTCTCCACGCTGACCACTTTGTCTTAATGTCCATATGTATTACTTTTCTAATTATATTTATTAGTCGCTATATACAAATATTTTTGAGTTAATAGTTAAAGTTAATATATATAATTTAATATATAAACTATATATTTTCTATATATATTAATATTAGTTACTTATTATTATATATATAGGTAGTAAAAGTCAGTGATGTAGTTCTATTAAATATTCTGATAATTATAATTTTTATATTTAATAATATATTTAATATATTATATTATTAAATTATTATTTATATTAACAATGTATTATTTAAGAGAAAATATTTTTATTTTATTCAAATAATTTTAAGTACTTATTTATTTGCTTTTCATGATTGGTTCATATTATTTTAGAAGATGAATAATTATTATCGGTACAAATTAAAAAACTGAGAAAGCCATCCATGACCAATTCAAAATGTGCCTTCCGGTTCACAATATAACTTACCCTAAAATCCTTCCTGGTTAAACTTCTCTTTATTATATATTTATATAGAACATAAATGGAAAGTTTAATAATATATTTAATTAGTATATAAATATATATATATATATATATATAATTATATATTTTTATTTTAACGTCTCTAAGTATAATAAATATAAATATATAATATTATTATATTTGATATTCCAAAACTATCAAATAAAAATGTATTATTAGTTTAAACTTTAACTACAAAGCTTAGCACCCGCCCTCTAAATTCACTATGTGTCCTGTGCTACCCAAGCCAAAGCCAAATCCCTTGAGAAAATCGTCAATATTCTAGACTCTCTAGAGAACAATTACTGAGTGGCACGAAAGTATTTAGATATGGGATGGATACACTTGGGAAGACAGATGGAGTTATGCCACTTGATTCGGATACAGCATGTTATATCGAACCGATTTAACATTTACACGAATAGGGATTCAATAAATAATACTTCCTAAGACATTAATGACCTAAAACTTTTAGAGAGCAGATTGTGGATGACTTATGTTATTGTCATATTTCATATACTACAGTGTCTGCATAATCGAGTTCCTATAGATAGAAGAAAGCGCAGGAAAGGTGGTATGGTTATATATATATTATAGGATTGGTAATTTATACTAACATATATATATATAGTATATATAAGTATTATTATATATAAAATATATAATATATATAGATATATATATAGTATACTATTATATATATATATATATCGATAAATTTCAATATATTTGAAATCATCGAAATCACATATATGATCCTTTCTTACAAATAAATAATGAAGGGAGACCTTTCACAAAGTCTTGGGACAGTCGCAATATCGATACACAAAATACTTTGTCAGATATATGTTATAATCAGAGATTGTCCGACGATATCTGACCCTGGCGTATCGGGATAGTGGGTAATTATTCTTCTTTAATCTGTTTAGAAAAAAGCAAGCCTTCATTAAGGTTTCTTGCAAGTTCAATAACAGTGTAACGGTAAATTTACATGGCCAGATAAAGGACGTTGCCTTCTTATGAGACAGGGAAGCGTTGGTTCCTCCGCCGTTGGGAAGCATGTATATGGAGGGTGAGGGTTTTTCTATCTCCACATTTTCTATTGTGAAACGGGTTACGAAATCCTTACTTTCCAGGCATTTGGTAAGCTTAAAAGCATGTATAGAAAGAAAAAAGACGAAACGGATTTTCCATTTATAAAACCCTGTCAAAAGTTTCGGAGTTTAGAATATTTTTACAGCGAGCGGTTCTTTCTTTTATGTATCTATGTTTGGATCGGAAGCAAGGGTCTTTTTAAGGACAGCTATTAAGCACGGGCACTCAATTAAGGAAACCTAAATCTCCCGAAAGGGTTTCTTCCTGCCCAATTAAATAGGGACGTTTTGCGTATTAGCATCAGGCTTTATTTTTAATACAAACATTTTTATATATATATATATAATTAGTATATATAACATTCATCTTTCGTAACGAAATTATAGCCATAGGGATAAAAGTAGTGTGGACATTATATATATATAATATATTATATATAATATACTATAATATTATATATTATACTCAAAATGATTTTAAAAAGTTACCTTTACCGGAAAGTACACGGTGGATACTGTGGAGGGTCGGTTTAGAAATATTTATTTTCCGTGATTAGACCCTCTATGATACATAAATGGTCCGTTGGTGATTCTTACGGAGTGGAAATGAAGGTTAGGGTATATAGAGGAAGGGTTAGATTATATATATATAGTATTAATATATATATATATTATATTGAAATATAAAGGTTTATTTTTATAGTAACTAGTACTACATTATAATATTAATATATATAATATATATATATATATATATACTATATATTATATATAATATAGAAAATTGTGAAGTAATATTAAATTATTATTTTGAATTAATATAATTGTCTTTTTATCCTGTGAAGAATAAAAATCTCGGATGTTAATTGCTATATAATTATATATATATAATATCGTAGACTGGCGCTCATTTTTATGTAACGACTTAGCTTTTTTTTTTTAATATGTTTAACTAAATATATGTCTAACTAAATATATAGATAGTAATTTTTAATCAATGTATTATATATATATACATTCATAATTTTTTAATAAACTAATAATATTATATACTATACTATTTATATATATTATATATTATATAATTATTAATATATTATATTATATATATATATATATAATATGCATATTATATCTACTATATATATATTATATATATGTTAGGTATCGAATAGCTGAATGTACTTAAACCTAGTGTAGCTAAAATGGAATAACCATTTTTAAATCAGCGGAACCATTTAATGGGAGAAAATGAAGGGCGATAACAAAAAAGTTTATAATATAATATGATGATGTTTAGATAAGTTGCCAATTGATAAATTACCCATTTTTTGGTAAACAAATATAAAAGAAGAATGGTGAAAATGATGGTTATAGGAGGTTAGAAAGAGGTCGCGTAAATGTTTTTTAGTACAGTAATGAGCAAAGAAAGATTTTATTCACTTAACAGTTAATAATCGTTAAGTTTTAATAATAACAGCACCACACAAATACAATTGAGGAGAGTGGTCAAAAATAAATAATACTAAGTAAAATAAATAACTAACTAACTAGCAAAACAAGATAAAATAAAAAATTCTTCCTCGTCTCGCCTGCTCGAATTTTTCGCTGTCTCCGAATGTACCCAATGCCAGGCCGTAAGATGTTATTCCCACTCGTAAAAAGCTTATTTTATAATAAATTAACTAATATTAAGGTGTTATTAATAATTATGAAAATAATTTTTTTGGTTTCATCATTAAAATGTTCTCTGGATTCAAAAATGTATTAGTTTTTTTGGTAGCTATCCTAAGTTTTTTAGATATTTGAGTACACTACTCGGACGACTGGCATATATATATAAATATATAATATATATATATATATATATATATATATATATATATATATATATATATATATATATATTATATAATATATATATATATATATATATATATATATATATATTCTTATAATATATATACTTATATATATATATAATATTTTTAATTATCTTTTTTATTGTATTTGTTATAAAAGTATATACATCATACCTTTCTTGATTATTATAATGTCTATATTACTATTTCATTTTTATTAAAATATAAAGAGAACATTCATCCTAATGACACATTTACCACACACATCCTAATGAATCACATTTCTCTCATACATCCTAATGCCTCAAATTTCTGAAATACATCCTAATGAGTCACAGTTCTCACATACTCCCTAATGACTCATATTTCTCATATACATCCTAAAGACTAACATTTCTCACATACATCCTAATGACTCACATATTTCAAATATGTCCTAATGACTCATATGTCTCACATACATCATAATAGCTCACATTTTTCACCTATATCCTATTGACTCATGTCTCACATGCATGCTAATGACTCACATTTCTCACATGCATTCTAATGACCCACACTTTTCGCACTCATTCTAATGACTCACATTTCTCACATATAGTGTAATGACTAATGACTAGCATTTCTCTTACAATGTATATTCTAGTGACTCATATTTCTTACACACATTCTAATGACTCATATTTCTCACACACATTCTAATCATTCCCATTTATCGCATATATTAAAATGATTAGCATTTCTCTCATACATTCTGATGATTTATGTTTCCTGACTATGCTGCTTCGCTTCGGGGATAATTACATTAGTCTATTTAATTGTATATTTACTGGATTTGTTTGCACGTTGATCTAATGAGCATTTATACTTCCCTACTTTCATTGTTTTTTACCTATTTTATCTGCAAACTCTAGCTGCTGTATTTCAATCATATAATAACTGCTTTTTTTTATACTTCCTATAATTGAGTTGTTTTGCTTCTTTCCTCGAGGGGGTAATAAACTTGTTTCTTTAATTATATTCCTTCTCTTCGTGATTAATGCCTTCGTCTTAATGTCCAATCGGTTTTACATTCCACTCATGAACTCTCCTGATATTACCTTTATACCGTTTTTTTAAAGGTTTCAATAGGCTAGTAGATGCGTATGTAGAGTTCTCGCATCTTTTTTCTTTCTCCTACTACTTAGCTTTACAGACCCTTTCCTCTTTCTCATTATTTTCTGTCTTCACCTATGGTTCTAATACATTTGACTTCCCTTACATTTCGCTTCGTTAACCTCATTTTCACACCCAGCTTTTCCATCCCTTTACTTTTGCTTCTATACCTTTGTCTTTAAATTAGTCTAAAAAATCCTTCTCTTCTCCGGTATTATCGAGTAATCTTTTTTTCAATTTCATTAAAATCCATCCAGGTTTTGAAGTCTTATTGAGTCTTCTATACAATTTCGTAAAAATATTCTCTAACTCCATCTTTGGCTTGTAGCTTTTCCTGCTCGTCCTATTATTTTTACCGCTATCATTTCTTGATCTTTTTTTATATGCTCGTATCTTGTATCTCACCTCCCTATCTAATTAATCGTTTTCTTCTCTTCCCTTTTGAACTTCGTCTTCAAGTTCATCTCCTATCATGAATCCGCTATTATAATTTTGTCTTTTCTATCTTTCTTCTTCTCGTTATATCCGATTCATGTGTGTTGTCTTACCCTTAACTCGATTAATTGTTCCATCTTCTTATTCTTTATTCGCATTACAGATCTCCACTCTTCAGATCTTTCTTCACCTCCCTCTCTCTCATTTTTCTTCTCTTCCGTTTTTCCTCTAATTCTTGTATAATGTAATCATATTCCTCTTATATTAGAGCCTCCATTGCTTCACGCATCCATCAAGCTTTTTAGCGTCCTATTTCACGATGATTCTTAGCTGGGATCCTCATGTCTTTCTCATTCCTCCCTTATTATTAAATATAACTTCCTCTCCTATTACAGCTTCCTCTCCTTATGGAATCCTTCTTCTATTTCTTATTAATTGCTCTTGCATATTTTTTCTGTCTGTGGCCTCTATGGATTTTATGTGAATCTCTCTAGTCTTATGCATGGCTATAAAATTCTCTCTTTTAACATTCTTTCTTCGTTTCCTCTTTCATCAAACTTGGCTGTCTATAGTTTATCACGTGTAGAATGCTTATTTCTTGATAAAATAAATTATTGGTTTGAGCTGCCTTTACTCATTACTGTTTTTAGCACAGCCCCTTTAATTTACCATATATATATTAATTATAATATTATTATAGTAATCATATATATATATAATTATATTATATATATATATATATATATTATAATTTATTTAATTATATTATACTTATTATAATATATTATAATTCTAGGGTTCTATCCCTGGCCTCTATATTATGTTTCTCTATTGAATCTTTAATAAGACCCACCATTTTTTCAAAAACCCCATATGCTTCCAAGGTGCTCCGCTTGGAGTACTTCAATTAAAATTTAAATAGCTATATTCGATCATCTGCTATAACATTTTACTCCCTAGTTTTGGAAATTCCATCCGTTGTTCAGATACAACTTTCCCCGGTTGCCAAAAAAAACCTTTTATATTTAACCATCTTGTCCGAATAATTTTTCTCTAGACCAGCTTGTTGTTTCGTTCGCTATTATTGATAAGTTGACGTGATAATGGATGAATTTTATTTATTTATTGTAAGCCTCTACAACAACAAGTTGGTGTAGCCGACTTATTAGAAGCTTGGATGACCTTCTTCATGAGACGACGATCTTTCTGTGGGATATGGTTTTCAGCAGTTTGTTCCGAAGCAGGAGCTCCTGCCAGTGGGACGAAGCTCTTGGTTTTGGTGGCTTGGTGAAAGGCGGTGTACCACATATCATTGGTTTACTTTCATCTGTGTTACTTCTACATAGGCAATTGAGTTGGCCATTAAAGCCTTAGCTTCAAACATGGCAAATAGTATTTAAATTATAGTGGGAATGTGTGAACTAATTGCAAATTATAGTGCTTTGTAAACACTCGTGATATTCAAAAGAGCTTGTGTAATGTAATATAAGTGCTAATCTGCATTCGGATATTTCTATACTCTATTACTAACACGTTCGGTTTATACTCGGGGAAAGTGGTGAATCTGTGTTTTTGCTTATGCGTTAGAGTGGAATTAGCCCTGTTTTTGCGAGATGACACATATCATAGCAGATTGCTTTGAAATTCTGTTTTCATTCTATTTTGGCGTCAGACTCATATTTTCATGCGCTCCCAATTTTCTAACACAATACAAGTCAGGCGGTTGACAGTCAACATCATCGTAGCGGATAGATTTCCTCTGAAAGGCTTTTCGAATAAACTCGTACCTTTTGAAACGACGAATAGTAGAATGATACTTTGCAACTTTCCCCTGCTGGAAGACATAGTGTCACTAAGATACGAAGATGTGTCGTGGATTGGAGATATTTCTGTACCCGGGGAACTGAAGCAAGCAATTGTTATGCATTTAGATAAGCTCGGAAAGTCTCTCGACGGACACTTTCCTACCAGAGGGTCATATCCAGCATGGGTGAGACCCATTCACGTTTAGTGTTGAGACGGCAGATGTCAATGATGAATACCTCGAAGAAATCATTGAACTTTAACAAAGCCAGGTTCAACAGCAACTCTTCAGAACAACAACGCTCTCAACGTTTTGGTGTCAACAAATCGGTGCGTACCCTCTTATTGCTAAGAAGCTCTTGAGATACTTATACCGTTTGTTACAACGTATCTTTGCGAGCGATCATTTTCGAGAATGGTAGAAATAAAAACGAAAGGGAACAGGCTTTGTTGCGAAAAGGCTACTAGAGTGGCCCTTGCCAAGGTAAAGCCCCGCATTTCTAAGCTCGTCATGGAAAGGCAACAGCAAAAGACATATTGAAGGTAAGTAAATATTCATTGAATTCATTGTGTACAACTGATGCATGGTTCTTTATATATAATATAATATATAATATAAATATATATATATATATATATATATATATATATATATATATATATATATATATATATATATATATATATATATATATATATATATAATTTGAAAAAATCCTATATTTTTTCCAATTACGAAGGGTTCGGTGAATGCACTTATGAAACTTGCAGGGTTCGGGACCTTCAAAAAGGTTGATAACCACTGCCTTAGAACTAATTAGTTTAATATCTAATTATTCTATTAAAGTCATAATATCTAAAGAATTTGGAAGTTGGTCTATAATATCTGTGAGGTTAATAACTTGCATAAAAGATTTATATGCCATTAATTTATCTAGGACTGTTAAAGTTATTTCTAGATTTAATAAAAAATTATCGTGGATTTTGTGCAAACAATCGATCCCTACCTGAGTCATCTTTATTTCTTTTTCAAGTATTCCTGCCCTATTGTATTTGATGATATCATTTTTCATATGATGTTGTAAGGACGAGAAACCCTGCTTGTATCTACAATATCCAAACTGTCTATATTATTACCTTAACTTCAAAAAATGTCAGGGAGATAATAGATTGGTCGATGTTTACTTGAATACATTGATGAGAAGTCAGGTTCAGTTGGGACATGTCTCGAAAAACCTGATTATCCAGACACCCCGTTTGACTCATTTCAACAGAGTCATTTAGTTTAAAGTCTTTTCTCGTCCGTAAGCTCGATCCTCTTGTGACCCCTTGTACTTACTATCCACTTTCAGCATAGCATCCTCACGGGCATAGTCTCTTGGTAATCTCTGGGGAAGTAAAGTATTTTGGATATTACCAGTTCTGGTCGGGGCTTATCTCTTACCAGGAAAATCCTTCCCATATTTAGCACCTGAACAATATGGGGATGTAAAGGGACTAAGTCTTGAGTGAGCTAGGGTCTTTCATGTGGGTATGGTGTTTACGTGAGTTAATGTATAGTAGTGAACCTGGTCTGGAATAAGAGGTATAGATTTAAAATACAATGTGTTCAGTTGCAATATCTTAGGGGCGTGTTAGGTGTGAGAAGAATTGATAAAACGAGGAAGGAACGCGTTAGGGAGTTGTGTGGTGTGAAGAAAGGGGTAAACGAGAGAATAAATGAAAGTACATTGAGATGGTTTGATCATATGGAAAGAATGAATATAAGTCGGTTGGTTAAGCAGATGTATAGTTGTGAGTGTGCTGGGAATCGACCGGCTGGGAGACAGAAGAAAAAAAAGTGGATTGAGTCAGCAAAGGAATGCCTGGAGGAGAGGAAGGCGAGTTTGGCAGAGGCGAGAAGAAAGGTGCATAATAGAAGTATGGGTATGGTTGTGGCCCACCTGGGTCAAGGGATGAGCTCTTCATTGAAGAAATTCCATAGTAAGGGCCTTCGCTGTCCCGTGAAGTTTTAGGGTGGATTTTTCTGACTGCGGCTAGTTCTCACTAAAGGGTATAAAGGGGGCGGTAAGGCTGGGCTTTCTTTTCGACTCGAATCATGTTCATCTACTACTTTTCTGTTACCGGTGCATGCTAGCAAATATATATATATATTATATTATATATATATATATTATATATATATATTATATTATATATATATATATTATATATATATATATATATATATATATATATATATATATATATATATATATATATATATATATATATATATATATAATATATAATATATATATATATATATGGAAAAGTTCGAACCAATGATAATTTTTAAGTTCTCAACGGACTATTAAGTTCGTTTTTGATCATTTTTTTTGCTAATAAATAAGAAATTTGCCATTGATGTAACATGTTCTTTTGTGATCTGCAACATTGCTAATAATCTTTTTTTTTTTTTAATGTAAGAGGATTTTCTTTCTGTAGAAAATGGTCAGTATACTCATTAAAAAAAAATTTTTTGGTCGTTTATTTTATTTATATATGGAACTCTGTACAAACTTTTGTGATTGTATTTTTATTTAGTAAGTAAATAATAAAATCGTAAATTTTTTTGAGTGTGATTAATTTTCTAAAACTATCTTTTTATAAGGTTGCGTAGAAAATCAAAGTAGATTTTTAATGAAAAACAGTAAAGAATTGCAATGATTAAATTTATTTATCTCTGTTACTTAAGAGTACTTCTCCTGCCATGCAATCTTACCAACACTGGTGAAATATTCAGCAAATTCATCCCATATATTTTTGGCCTCATTAATTGACTTTTTAGGTATGTTTCGTAATGGTAATAGGGAGGACATGCTGTGTTGCTCTTGCCACCAAGACCCTGGTGTAAAGTTTAATTGTTCTTCAGCATCAACAGTACCTAAAGGTGAATATGTGGAACGTGAAGTCTCACTCTTTCTCAAATTATGTAGGATGACACATGTCATTGTTATCAATGCTGCTTTTTCCGGTTGTAGCAGCATTGGCTTTCTCAATACGCGAAATACTGAAGCCAGTATACCAAAAGCATTTTCAACAACTCTTCGAGCACGTGAGAGGCGGTAATTGAAAATTCTCTCTTTTGTTCCCTTTACATGTGTTCCGGAATAAGGTTTTAAAATCCGGTTACTCAGACCAAACGCGTCATCTCCAACAAATATGTATGGCACACATTTGTTTCTTTCTTTTAGAGGTTTACCTGGAGGTAGATTTAGGGCATCATTTTCAATTTTGTTAAATAATTCAGAATTTCTGTAAATAGCCCCATCATTGAGTCTACCTTGACATCCACAATCTACAAAAATGAAATTGTAATTGGAGTCTACAAGAGCCATTAACACAATGCTGAAGTACCTTTTGTAGTTGTAGAATTCCGAGCCACTGTTTATTGGAGACTGAATCATTATGTGTTTTCCATCTAGGGCACCCACACAAATTGGAAAGTCCCATTGATTTTCAAAGTCTTTTGAAACGCTTTTCCAATGATGGGAAGTACTTGGAATCTGGAAATTACCAAAGTATAAATATTATAAGTGTAAAATATCCACTTTAAAAACTGCTTAAAAGTAGTGAAAGCATACAATCGATATTAATTTTTATTTCCTTAGATTATACCATAACTGATTATTATGTTAAAAGAAATTGTTAATCAAATGCAATTAACACTTAAACTTAGTATGCAGTTATTGCTCATATATTATTTTAAACTCCCAATTTATACAAATTCGTTCTTGGAAACAAAACATTTTCAGAAAATCTCTTGAAATTTTATAATCTTTATTTTATAAATTTCTTTTACAATTTTTAATATGCATCTAAAAAACTATTGCAACAATTCATTGAAAGGCATAAAATTACCTTTACGGAGTCCACTAAAATGTTAATCAGAGCTGTACATACTTCTGGAACGATGTTGGATATCAGCTAAGGTGAAATCTTGAATAAATATTTTAGGCTTTTGAAACTATCGCCTGTTGCAAGAAAACTTAGTGTCACCGCTAAACGTTCTTTTGCCGGAATGGCTTTTCTCCATCTGGTATCCTCTTTTGATATCAGAGGTGTAACTTTCTGAAGCAAGTATTCAAAATCTTGAGAGGACATTCTGCATAAGTTTTCAAAATAGCCAGAAGGTTCATGTATCAAATCAGCCAACAGGTGTGTGCCATTGTATCTATAAAAGTTAATCCAAAAGAGATTATTTTAATGTGTCAGTTTTTTTAGCAGAGCACATTTCCTTCTTATAAATTTTATTGTGAATGAAATTCTAGATTACTGTGTTGTACTATATATATATATATATATATATATATATATATATATATATATATATATATATATATATATATATATATATATATATATATATATGTTGTACTTCTTCTTTATATATATATATATATATATATATAACCTTAGTGCAAGAACAACCAATGTCACTTTCTGGCAAAATTTGCTAGAAATGCCTTCAGTTATAATGTTATTTAATCATTTGAATACAATAACAACCAAAGTTCTATGAATAGTTTTAAATCATTTATAACCTAGAAACCTCTCCCTTCAATCTATTTGGTAATGCCCTTTTGTAAGTATTCCTAAACTTTCACAAAATATGACGACAGGATTCACACAACAGCTGCCCAAAGAAAATATTCTGAATCTCCTCTCTCTCTCTCTCTCTCTCTCTCTCTCTCTCTCTCTCTCTCTCTCTCTCTCTCTCTCTCTCTCTCTCTCTCTCTCTCTCTCTCTCTCTCTCTCTCTCTCTCTCTCTCTCTCTCTCTCTCTCTCTCTCTCTCTCTCTCTCTCTCTCTCTCTCTCTCTCTCTCTCTCTCTCTCTCTCTCTCTCTCTCTCTCTCTCTCTCTCTCTCTCTCTCTCTCTCTCTCTCTCTCTCTCTCTCTCTCTCTCTCTCTCTCTCTCTCTCTCTCTCTCTCTCTCTCTCTCTCTCTCTCTCTCTCTCTCTCTCTCTCTCTCTCTCTCTCTCTCTCTCTCTCTCTCTCTCTCTCTCTCTCTCTCTCTCTCTCTCTCTCTCTCTCTCTCTCTCTCTCTCTCTCTCTCTCTCTCTCAATAATAATTAAACAAAACATGTTTTAAAGATAAATTTATTGAACTAAACTAGTTAAATATATATATATATATATATATATATATATATATATATATATATATATATATATATATATATATATATATATATATATATATATATATATATATATATATATATGGTGAATGATAATAATAACAATTAAGAAAGTACCAATTTAGAGATTAAATTATTAGCTAAACTAGTTACAGAATTATATATATATATATATATATATATATATATATATATATATATATATATATATATATATATATATATATATATATATATATATATATATATAATATATATATATATATATATATATATATATATATACTATTTCTAGAAAGCTATTATCACTTTTCTGTATATTATGAATGATTAAAACCCTTTGTTGCTATTAGGAATCTATTTAGTATTTAAAAACACATAAAACACAATTTAAAACTTATATACAGTTGCGAGCTTTCGTCATTGTAGCAACATGACCTTCTTCTAGCTTTGACAATTAAACAAGGCGAAAAACTTTCTTCTATATGATTCTATTTAGTTCTGGGGAAGTTGGTTATCTAAGATATTTTTGTGCTGAACTCTTCATGATATTGTTCTGTATATAGTCTATTGTTTGATCCCCAGGGCGGCGGTTGAAATTTGGAAGATTGTATATGCAAAATGTTTCTGCAGATTTTCTGATTTATGTGTTTGTAATATTACGAATGATGGACATGTTATTAATGTTAATGTGATGGTTGTTGTTAAGTCTATGGTGTGTTAAGGCAGAGTTTTCATTGTGTGTGTTTAGATCATGTTTATGCTGGATTTTCTGCGTTTGAAATATATGGTTTCACCGAAATAATGATTGTTACAATTACAGAGGATTTTGTATATACATGGGGTCTTGTTATTTTTGATTTCGGGGTTTTTAGTACAGTTTTATATTAATATTATTTGACGGAACTAGTTGTAAGTGTGGTGGGAGTAATTTTTGTATGTGATGGTAGTTTATGTTTGGGATGGGTATGTATGTCTTTTTGTGTGTGTTTGGTATTATTTATGTCCGTAGAATTTGTTTTTTGCTTTTTATATGCCTGATTGATTATATGAAGAGGATATTTTAGTTTTTGGAATGTGGTTTTTAGAAATTCTGTTTCTTTGTTTAAGTAAGCAGGAGAACATATTTTGAAAGCGCGTAAGTACAGAGCAGATAGTGTGGCTTCTTTGGTGTTTTTTGTGTGTGTGGAGTAAAAATATATGTATGTGGGTTTGGAGGTGTTCTTTCTATATACAGTAAAAGAAGGTTTAGTGTTGTGATCTGATATTAATAAAGTGTCTAAGAACGGTAATGTGTTATGGTTGGCATTTTCTATAGTAAATTTTATATCTGTGTGGATCGAGTTTATGTGATTTAATATGTCTTAGGGGTTGGTTGTGTTTGGTATGGCGGCAAAAATGTCGTCCACATATCGTAACCAAACACAACAATTTTCTTTGCGCTTTGATCCTAAAATCAAACACTCCTTTTGATTGAACTAACTGCCTTTTATGCCATTTCCGTTTGTGGGAGACTAGTTTCGTCCAATAGTAGCTTAATTTTGGCCATTTTTTTAGGGTTCATATCTTTCATTTTTCCACATTTTTGATATCGTTTTATATCACAAAGAAAAAATATATAGAGAATTTGTCTGAACATGTGTAATAATTAACTAATATGAATTTACTAGCATGAAAACATCATTATGAAACGCTATCAAAACATCTACACAAAATTCTTCCACGCCCACATAATACATGGGACTGAAAGCTATGCCATTGGACTAAGACCGTTTTCGTTTTTGTCATTCGTGTTTACGCTCGATAAGAAATGCTTACCCAGTTTCAGCTCGAATTTCGTTCTTAAACGAACGCGATTCCTCATAAGTTACTTTTGTTTACAAACATTTGGAATCAGCTGCTGTGATGGACCAAGTGGTTTTGGAATAAACAGCATGGTTTATGTTACAAATAATTGATCAACTATTGTGATAAGAGTTTATCGATTTGGAAGAAATTAGATTTAAAGCTAATTTTATTGAATGAAACATTCATCAAACTAAACGGACCTACCACACCGCCATCCTTTTTGTTTACATTTTTTCGTAAGAACGTGCTTAAATTGAATCTAATAATATTCAGAAAGATTTTTTAAGCTAAGTCTTATATACCAAAATGGTGTGTAATTTAATTCTTTGTTATTTACAAAGCAGTCGGTTATCGACTGGGGGTTTTACATTTTGAAACTTCTGCTTCTACCCTAAGCGAGATGCTTTCTAACAGGCTTATTTATGGGGTTGATAAACATAGAGACCAAGGAGCTTTATTTTAATTCGTTTAAAAATAGAATTTATGAATAACTTTGAAATTTAAAATTTAAATTTGAAATTTAAATTTTAAAATTTAAAACGATATAAAGCAAACCTATTAGCAAATTAAAAAAAACAAGATACTTTATAACAGTCTTAATTATGATGTTGATAAACATGGTAGCCTACGAGTATTTTTTAATTCGGTTAAAAATTGAATTTATAATTTTATTTAAATTAAAAAAAAAACACGATTATAGAATTATAGAGGGTACGTAAACGTCAATATAAGCGTGACAGCTATAAATATCTGTTTGTTTATATCTAAATAAAAAGCAGTCTAAACGGTATAAAGTCTACCTAATATTACCAAATTAAATAAACAATAAACTTTCTAAAAGGCTTAATTATGGTGTTGATAAACATGGAAGCCTTCAAGTATTTTTTAAAACTTTTAAAAATAGAATTTATAAATTACTTTGAAATTTAAAAAAATAGTTATAGATGGATCATAAACGTCAAGAAATTGATGACAGCTACAATAATGGGTTTATTTATATCTAAATAAAAAGCAACCTAAACGAAATAAAGCCTAAATAATATTAGCAAATTAAAAAAAAACAAGACACTTTCTAACAGGCTTAAATATGATGTTGATAAACATGGTAGCCTACGAGTATTTTTTAATTCGTTTAAAAATGAATTTATAATTTTGTTTAAATTAAAAAAAAAAAAAATTATAGAGGGTACATAAACGTCAAGATAAGCGTCACAGCTATAAATATGTTTGTTTATATCTAAATAAAAAAGCAGCCTAAACGATATAAAGCCTACCTAATTTTACCGAATTAAATAAACAAGAAACTTTCTAACAGACTTAATTGTGCTGCTCATAAATATGGAAGCCTTTCAGTATTTTTTAATTCGTTTAAAAATAGAATTGTAAATAATTTTGAGAATATATATATATATATATATATATATATATATATATATATATATATATATATATATATAAAAACAATTGTAAGAGTACATAAACATCAAAGAGTGACGGCTACAATAATGGGTTTGTTTACATGTAAAAAAAATAAGTCGAATAAACATTTTCTAAATGGTGTTGATAAACATGGTAGCCAGCGAGTATTTTGTAATTCTTTTAAAAAATAGAATTTATAAATAATTTTGAAAATATAAAAAATACATAATTATAGAGGGCAAGTAAACGTCAAGATAAGTGTGACAGGTACAATAATGGGTTTATTTAAATGTAAATGAAAGTAAGCAGCATAATCTATATAAACCTTACCTAATATTAGCAAATTAAAGTTAGTTATTTTCTAACAGGCCTGATTACGGTGTTGATAAAGATAGTAGCCTACGAGTATTTTTAAATTCGTTTGAAAATGGAACTTATAAATTTTGAAAACTTAAAAGAAAAATAATATAGGGTGCAAATAAACGTCAAGATAAAAGTGACAGCTACAATAATGGGAATGTTTATTTGTAAATAAAAAGCAGCCTAACTATATATTGCCTACCTAATATTAGTAAATTAAAAAAAAAAACAAGATACTTTCTAATAGGCTTAATTATTGTGTTTAAAAACATGGTAGCCTACGAGTATTTTTTTAATTCATTTAAAAATAGAAATTTTGAAAATTTAAAAAAAAATAATTAAGGAGGCCACATAAACGTCAAGATTAGTGATTGCTACAATAATGGTTTTTTATACCTAAATAAAAATAAGCAGCCTAATGATAAAAAACCTACCTAAAATTAGCAATTAAAAAACCAAGATACTTTCTATCAGGCTTAATTATGGTGTGGATAAACATGGTAGCGTAGAATTATTTTTTAATTCGTTTAAAAATTTAATTTATAAATGAGTGACTGCTCCAATAATGGGTTTGTTTATATCTAAATAAAAAGCAGCCTAAACGATAAAAAGCCTACCTAATATTAACAAATTAAAAAAACAAGATACTTTATAACATGCTTAATTATGGTGTTGTAATATTAACATGGTAGCCTACGAGTATTTTTTAATTCGTTTAAAAATAAAATTTAAAATACTTTTGCATATTTAAAAAAAAAAATAATTAAAGAGGGCACATAAACGTCAAAAGTGACTGCTACTTCAATAATGGGTTTGTTTAAATCTAAATAAAAAATAAGCATGCCAATGATATAAAACCTACCTAATATTAGCTAATTAAAAAACCAAGACACTTTCTATAAGCTTAATTATGGTGTCGATAAACATGGTAGCCTAGAATTTTTTTTTTAATTCGTTTAAAAATGGAATTTATAAATAGTTTTGAAAATTTAAAAATAATAATTATAGACCAAAAAAACGTCAAGATAAGAGTGACAACTACAATAATGGGTTTGTTTATATAAATAAAAATAGGCCACCTAAACGATATATAGCCTACCTAATGTTAGCAGATTAAAAAAAAGATACTTTCTGACAGGCTTAATTATGGTGTTGGGAAACATGGTATCCTAGGAGTATTTTTTAATTCGTGTAAAAAAAATTTATAAATAATTTTGAAATATTTAAAAATAATTATAGATGGTACATAAACGTCAAGATAAGAGTGGCGGCTACAAAATCTGTTTGTTTGTATCCAAAAAAATAAATAAACAGATTTAACGATATAAACCCTATATTGGCAAATCAAAAAAGAAGATGCTTTCTAACACGCCTAATTATGGTGTTCAGAGTGTTGGTAGCGTACGAGTATTTTTTAATTCATTTAAAAATAATATATAAATAATTTTTGAAGTTAGAAAAAAAACTATAGAGGGCAAATAAACGTCAAGATAAGAGTGTCATCTGGAATAATAGATTGGTTTATATCTAATTAAAAATATTTAACCTAAACTATATAAAGCCTACCTAATATTAGCAAATTTAAATAAAGATACTTTCTAACAGGTTTAATTATTGTGTTGATAAACATGGTAGCCTGCGAGTATTTTTTAAAATTCGCTTAAAAATAGAATTTAAAAATAATTTTGAAATTTTAAAATAATGATAGAGGGCAAATAGTCGTCAAGGTAAGAGTGATAGCTTCAATAATAGGTTTGTTTATAACAAAATAAAAATGTGCAATCTAATCGTTATAAAGCCTTCTTAATATTAGCAAATTAAAAAAAAATATCTAACAGGCTCAATTATGGTGTTGATAACCATGCTAGCCTACGAGTATTTTTTTATTCGTTTAAAAAAAATTTTTTAAATATTTTTAAATATTTGAAAAAAATAATTATAGAGGTTACGTAAACGTCAAGATAAAGGTGACGGCTACAATAATGGGTTTGTTTATATCGAAATAAAAATAAGCAGCCTAAACGATATAAAGCTTTCTTATATTAGCAAATTAAAAAAAACAACACTTTCAATCAGGCTTAATAATGATGTTGATAAACATGGTTAATTCGTGTAAAAGAATTTATAAATAATTTTGAAAACTTTAAAACAATAATTATCGAGGGCACATAAACGTCAAGATATGAGTGACTGCTACAATATTGGGTTTGTTTATATCTAAATAAAAATAAACAACCTAATAATATAAAACTTACCTAATATTAGCAAATTAAAAACCAGATACTTCTATCAGGGTTAATTATAGTGTCGATAAACATGGTAGCCTATGATTATTTTTTAATTCGTTTAAAAATACAATTTATAAATAATTTTGAAAATTTAAAAAAAATTATTGTAGAGGGTAAATAAACGCCAAGATAAGAGTGAGAGTTACAAAAATAGGTTTCTTTATATCTAAATAAAAATATCCCACCTAAACGACATAAAGCCTACCTAATATTAACAAATTAAAAAAACAAGATACTTTCTGACAGGCTTAATTATGGTGTTGTTAAACATGGTAGCCAACGAGTATTTTTACATTCGTTTAAAAATGGAATTTATAAATTTAGAAAATTAAAAAAAAAAAAATAATTTAGAGCGCAAATAAATGTTAAGAGTAACATCTAAAATAATGGGTTTGTTTATATGTAAATAAAAATAAGCCTAAATAAACTATATAAGGCTATCTAATATTAGCAAATTTAAAAAACATGATACTTTCTAACATGCTTAACTATGATGTTAAAAACATGATAGCCTAGGAGTTTTTTAATTTGTGCAAAAGAATATAAATAATTTAAAAAAAAAAAAATTATAGACAGCACATTAACGTCAAGGATGATAAGACTGACAGCTATAATAATGGGTTCGTTTACATCTAAATAAAAATAAGCAGCCTAAACGATATAAAGCCTACCTAATATTAGCAAATTAAAAAAACAAGATACTTTCTAACATTCTTAATTATGGTGATGATAAAAATGGTAAGCTACGAGTATTTTTAAATTAGTTTAAAAATGGAATTTGTAAGTATTAAAAATTTTAATAGACTAGGAGTATTTTTTAATTCGTGCAAAAGAATTTATAAGTAATTTTGAAAATTTAAAAAAAAAAAGTTATTAAAAAATAATTATAGAGTGCACATAAACCTCAAGATAAGGGTGACAGCTACAATGATGGGTTTGTTTATATATAAATAAAAATAAGCAGCCTAAACGATATAAAGCCTTCCTAACATTAGCAAATAAAAAAAAAACGACTTTCAATCAAGCTTAATTATGAAGTTGATAAACATGGTAGCCTACGAGTATTATTTAATTCGTTTAAAAATAGAATTTATAAATAATTTTTAAAATTTAAAAACAATAATTATAGAGGGCACACAAACGTCAAGATAAGAGTGACTGCTACAATATTGGGTTTGTTTATATCTAAATAAAAATATGCAGCATAATAATATAAAACTTACCAAATATTAGGAATTTAGAAAACAATATACTTTCTATCAGAATTAATTATAGTGTCGATAAACATGGTAGCCTTTGAGTATTTTTTAATTCGTTTAAAAATTTTATTTATAAATAATTTTGAAAATTTAAAAAATAAATTATTGTAGAGTTTAAATAAACGTCAAGATAAGAGTGACAGTTACAATAATAGGTTTCTTTATATCTAAATAAAAATATCTCGCCTAAACGACATAAAGCCTACCTAATATTAGCAAATTAAAAAAACAAGATACTTCTGACAGGCTTAATTATGGTGGTGTTAAACATGGTAGCCTACGAGTATTTTTAAATTCGTTTAAAAATGGAATTTATAAATTTAGAAAATTAAAGAGAAAATTTATAAAATTTAGAGCGCCAATAAATGTCAAGATAAGAGTAACAGCTACAATAATGGGTTTGTTTATATGTAAATAAAAATAAGCCTAAACTATATAAAGCTTATCTAATATTAGCAAATTAAAAAAAGAACAAGATAATTTCTAACAAGCTTAACTATGGTGTTAAAAACATGGTATCCTGGGAGTTTTTTAATTCCTGTAAAAGAATTAAATAATTTTAAAAAAATAATTATAGACACATTAACGTCAAGATGAGAGTGATGGCCACAAAAATCTGTTTGTTTATATCCAAAAAATATAAACAGATTAAACGATATAAAGCCTACCTAATAATAGCAAATTAAGAAAACAAGATGCCTTCTAACAGGAATAATTATAGTATTGATAAAGATGGTAGCCTACGACATAGTATTTTTTAATTCGTTTAAAAATAGAATTTATTAAATAATTTTGAAAGTAAAAAAAAAATGATTATAGAGGGCAATTAAACGTCAAGGTATAACATTTATGTGCTCTCTATAATTATTTTTTTTTTAAATTTTCAAAATTATTTAAAATTTCCATTTTTAAATGAATAAAAAAATATTCCTAGGCTACCATGTTTATCAACACCATATTTAAGCCTGTTAGAAAGTATCTCGTTTTTTTTAATTTGCTAATATTAGATAGGCTTTATATCGTTTATGTTGCATATTTTTATTTAGATACAGACAAACCTAATATTGTAGCTGTCACTCTTATCTTGACGTTTATTTACCCTCTAAATTATTTTTTTTTTTAATTTTCAAAATTTATAAATTCCATTTTTAAACGAATTAAAAAACTCCTAGTCTACTTGTAAATCAACACAATAATCAAGCCTGTTAGAAAGTATCTTACTTTAATTTGCTAATATTAGGTAAACTTTGTATCGTTTAGGCTGCTTATTTTGATTTATATATAAATAAACCCATTATTTTACCTGTCACTCTTATCTTGACGTTTATTCGCCCTCCATAATTATTTATTATTTAAATTTCCAAAATTATTTAGAAATTCTTTTTTTAACCGAATTAAAAAAAAAAAACTCGCAGGCTACCATGTTGATTAACACTATAATTAAGCCTGTTAGAAAGAATTTTTTTTAATTTCCTAATATAAGAGAGGCTTTATATTGCTTAGGCTACTTATTTTTATTTAGATAAAAATAAACCCATTATTGTAGCTCTCACTCTTATCTTGACGTTTATGTGCCCTCTATATTTATTTTTTTTAAATATTCAAAATTATCTATAAATTCCAATTTTAAACGAATTTTAAAAAATACTCGTAGTCTACCATGTTTATTAACACTATAATTAGTTTGCTAGAAAGTATCTTCTTTTTTTTTATTTTCTAATAATAAGTATGCTTTATATCGCTTAGGTTGCATATTTTTATTTGAAAAACAAAATATTGCAGATGTCACTCTTATCTTTACGTTTATTTGCCATCCATAATTATTTTAAATTTCAAAATTATTTATAAATTATATTTTTAAACGAATTTTAAAAAATACTCGTAGGCTACCATGTTTATCAACACCATAATTAAGCCTGTTAGAAAGTATCTCATTTTTTTAATTTGAAAAAAAAAAAAAATTCTGGCCTGGTGGGAAAATTTCCGGATTTGGGCGTGGCAGTTGAAGTGCTAGAAGAGGAACTTATCTAGGTAATTGAACCAGATGGATCGAATCCAAACCTTAATCTTGGGACTTTGTCTCTCTATACTGATAATATTTCCCATATAAACATAGTTAAAAATTGTTAATATATTTGGATGTTCACCTTTGTATTTCAGTTGCGAATTTTGTATATTAATTTGCAAGAAAGTTTAATTTAAATTTAAAAATGTTAAACAATGCCACAAGGGGTAAATGATATCAATGCTAAGTGTTTAAAGCTTGAAAGGGGAGTCGCCGGAGTCTCCACTTCTCCCCAGAACTTTTACCCTACGCCGTAACCCCCGCAGTTTATAATTTTTCGTTCACTTAAGAAAGCAGGTGCCCGAAACCCACTAGTATATATATATATATATATATATATATATATATATATATATATATATATATATATATATATATATATATATATATATATATATATATATATATATATATATATATATATACAAAACAAAT
The DNA here is from genome assembly GCA_015478945.1 of Trachelipus rathkii. Lineage (NCBI taxonomy): Eukaryota > Metazoa > Arthropoda > Malacostraca > Isopoda > Trachelipodidae > Trachelipus > Trachelipus rathkii. The sequence goes on from JABUQX010030779.1 coordinate 51,965, forward strand.
GCTAAAGATTATCTGTAAAAAGGAAGTATGCAGTTGAAGTCTAACCTCAGGGCAGTGTAATTGCTGTCATCAATCTTTCCATCTGGATTGTACTAACCTTCTAAAGACATTGTTTACTCCAGAACATGGTCCTGTCACCTATGCAGAAACCCAAATTCCAGATCCCCTTATAATTCAATTAGTTAATCCAAATTATATAAATGGAATAAAAAATAGACAAGGAACTTCAACACACACGCACACCACTAATTAAATACAACATACACATATCACTCATACAGGACACACATCTTGCTGGATTCCTTAAGTGCACAACCTACTTAAGGGAGGACAAAAACCTGCCTCAGCCCCAACATAGACTTGTCACATTAATACATACAAATATACAATTTCAAAACACCACAAACCATACACAACTCATGAACAATGACCAAACATCCTCATACCAGTCATTAGAAATACAGGTCAATAAGAATACATAAAACCTAATCAACTCTTATGTCCCCACATCCACGGATAGACATTGTCCAAATAACTATACCCCAAACCTATCCCCTCTAACACAACATAACAACTCTTGAGATTTTAATAAACACCACCCAATATTGCTTAATGCCAACCCACATACACAAAGAGATGATGCACTCATAAATAAATCATCATCGTTCACTTAGTATCCTTAATAACGGAAATCAACCTACATGAAGAACTTTACAACACAACCATAATCCGACATCCTCCGACATCGCTTTCTGTTCCCCTTAAATTCATGTCATTATTACATGGCAAACCTCTCAAGCTCTCTCCTCAGACCACTGCCAAATTATTATCACCGTACTCTTCACCTAATCCTGGGTTCTAAACTGGCAATACACTAACTAAAAAAGAGCAAATTGGCAAGCATATAATGACAGTATAGAACAGGAACTGAAAACATTAGAAATTGGCAATTTCTCCTCACTCAATCAAGCAATACAACATTTTAATAGAATAGTTCATAGTTTCCATAAAATACATCCCACACTGCTACCGTAAACCATTTTACCCTAACTTTTCACCTTAAATTAGATAAACCAATAAAACAAAGCAACACCCTTCGGCAAAATAGACAAACAAACCCAGCTCAACTAAACCATATCACAGACTTTTACAACAGAATAAATACATTAAAAACATTCACACACAATTAATCCGAGAAACTATTTCCACATACCCAAGCAATACCATTACTTCAAGTACATCTACCTCAAGTTTTCCACATACCCAAGCAATACCATTACTTCAAATACATCTACCTCAAGTTTACAATAGCGAACAAACTTTGGACCGCCAAACAAGGGTAATGCTTTCACAGCTCTTCTGAACATCACTCTTCCCTTCAGGATTTCAAATTTAATTATCTCGGACATCATTTCAACCACTGTGTAAGATGCCCTTCCCAATCCATCGACAACACAAAACATCATTATAGATTGCCCTGCCTTATTGGGTATTAGTAGCAATTTCACTGCATTACAATTATTGAATCTCTGGGACCGCAGTCAGTGATGGAGGTGAAACACCTTGAGGTCGCCCTCTTCTCATACAAAGGGAGTGGGAGGCAAAGTAAATTATATATATATATATATAATATATATATATATATATATATATATATAATATATATATAATATATTATTATATATATATATATATATATATATATATATATATATATTATTTACCAGTAGGATTTTCCTTTAAATTTGAATTCAAAGACATTTTCTTCATCCTTAAAATCTTTTTCATCCACATCGAGTTTTCCTGAGTACTCAGTAATAAAATCTTTTTCAAATTCTGATGTGGCAAAAAACTCCACTACCTTATAGTAATAAAAATAATAATAATAATAATAATAATAATAATAATAATAATAATAATAATAATAATAATAATAATAATAATAATAATAATATAATAAATTAAATATTCTAGATCTAAGTAACAACAGCAAAATTTAAAATATGGTGCAGTAAAGATTTTATTTCTTTTATCTCAAATTCAAACTCTGTAAGTTTATTTATTACATGCATACCAGAACTATTAATCTCCAAACTATTGATACAAAATAAGCATTATAATGTTAACCAACTCCTTATTTGAACTCCTTAAATTTTCATCAATTTTAATTGGACCAATTACGTTAAAATCGATAAAAGCTAAAAAAAAAACTTCATTTTCGTATTACTATTTCTTGCTAAATAAATTTCTGCCACTTTCTTTGTCTTTCTTATTGACTGGTTAAATTCATTTTCTATTTTTTCTATAATTTACTAAACTTTCCTCCCTATTGTTACTCTTGAATATTTTTAAACATCTGTGCTTTTTGTTGATTTTCTCTTATCACTCTACACTATACTTTTATCATTAGTTAACATTTTGTATAACAGTGCTGCATGACCAAATGGCTCAAAAAGTGGTCTTATATGTAATTTATAAATACAGAACTACTCTGATCCTCATTAGACAAGAAATCCCACTGAATGCCAGGAAAATTAAAACCTCCCATTAACACTATACCTTTTTCTTTATTGTGTCATGCTGTCTCAATTTCTTTCACCATTTCCTCATCTAAATCTTGACTCCGGTAAGAAGGTCTATAAAGCGCCCTATTCTATACTATTTATTTATTATGCATAAGGATATCTACCCCCACAGATTCAACAATACGATACTTGTTATGCAAGCCATTAACACAGACTGAATATTCCTTTTAACAAAGCGCCATACCACGACCTTTTTTTTTCCTTTAGGCTGATATAAATAAAATAAATACCCGTCAATTTCATATTCCTGAAGAGAGTCTCAATAAAAAACACTACGTATGTTTCCTAAAGATGAAAACTCTATCTCGAAAAAGTCAGGCACTTCAAGTGGAAAGATCAAACAAAGCCTTAACCCTATCAAATGAACATTAATATCATATTATTTTAATTCTTAAGTACAGCAACACTAGTCTTATTTATCCCAGCACAATTACAGTTACCATTTCTATAA
>JABUQX010030779.1:60000-97500 GCA_015478945.1 Trachelipus rathkii
ATGCAGCAGAAATCTAAAAGCAAAAATATGATGAGAATTTATATTAATGACAAATGAAACCTGGTATTTTCAAAATTCGAAAAATTTTTGAAATAACTTTAATCTGTTAGCTTTTTAGCCTGTTAGTTGTGCCAACACTTATAGTTTAGGGCCTAGTAAATAAAACCAATACTATTAAAGCAACTTCAAGAGCTCTATTCTACCTAAAAAATTTTCGACATAGAACTGAGGATGATGGTCTTGACCTTTTATGCTGTGTCTCACTGTCTGTTGAGCAGCTCCGGCCCAGCTATTGACCCTCTACCTTCAAATGCAAGTACACACGCTCCTTGTGCATGAAGGATGTTTTCTAAAAAATAAAGTAATACAAAACTGAAATCCTATTCATGTAAATAAAACATGTGAAATATTTAATGCTTGGATTTTAAAAAATTTTAAAAGAAATAAAATTCAAATAAAAAAGTATCTGTGTAAGTTATTTACGATCAAGTTAGTGCGATTTCAAGCTATGTGTTGACGTTAATGTCAAAGCTGAAGGTTTTTTTTACAATGTGGAACATTCAATCTTTTCCATGTACACTTACTCTATTAGCCACATCATTATACTATTCTTTACTTGCTCTTGATCAGGACCCCCAAAGTACTTTGCATAGAATGTGGGGGCCATAGGTGCATGCAGTCATCTGGCTGCTTTTATTTTCATGAAAGTTACTAGCTTAGCATGTCACATACTTCAAATAATTTAAAGAGTATACACTTCGAACGACTTTTCAAACCGTATATGCAATTATTTTTAACCCTTTAAGCTCCTTCATATCTGATTTTATCTCAACTTTAACACAAAAAGCACTAAAATGGTTTTAAACGTTTCAAACTTCCATTAATCATAAGCTATTCTATTTCCTTAATATTATAATAATAATAAAAATAATATAATAATTAATAATAATAATTAATAATAAATAATTTAAATTAATTTTATATTAATTATTATTAATTATATATTATTATATAAATTATTATTATATATTTATATATTAATTATAATTATAAATATAATAATAATGATATAATATAAATTATATTATTAATATTATTATATTATTTTATTAATTATATATATTTATATATAATATATATTATATAAAATTAATATATATATAATATATCTAATAATATATATATATATATATATAATATTATATATATAAATATATATATTATAAGCACAAATTATTTTGATAGAGCGCAAACGCAAATTTATTTAGATAGAGCGCAAAAATTTGCGTTCTTTTGACGCTTTTAAAAAAATGTGAGCGCAAAATGCAAATAAGCGTCACATTTTTTATGAAATTTTCGCGCATAACGTGCAAAATAAACACATTTTTTAACCTAAAGCGCCAAAATGCGCTTGCGTCTTTTGCCCTACTATACTGAAATATATATTATATATATATATATATATATAATATAAATAAATATATATATATATATATAATAATAAATATAGTATAATAAATATAATATATATATATAATAGTTATATATATTATAATATATTAATATATATAGTTCAATTTGGTATTTCTAGAAACAAATAAATGAAGTTGAGTATACGATATGTAAAAGTTGACATTGTGCCAAATTATTTTTGAAATGTTTTGCTGTTGGAAGTCGCCTATTCGGTTTTGAAGTTATAAAATTTAAACCATTATATATATATATTATATATATATAATATATTATATATATATAATTATAATACTATATATATATATATATAAATATATAATTACTACTATATAATGATATGATATATATTATTCAGGGTTCACACTTTCTGGAAAGTCAGCGGAAAAAATCAGTCAAGGAAACGTTTTAAGATATGCTGAAAGTCAGGGAAATTTTAAAATTTCAAAACATATGAAGAATGATCCACGGACCAAGTTTCATATTTTTGATACATTTTTTTCCTTACGTCGTATAATTGTGGAGATGATTGAGATAGTATTTGATCATGTGGAATGATAAAGGAATGAGCGAGGAACGACATTTCATAAATCTACTCTCCACTTGTTTTCTTTCTATTTTTATTTCACTATTACCTACTCTTTTTCCTATTCTGTCCGTAGAGATTGTTCCAAATTCATCCTGTAGATGTCAATAGAAGTAGGGTGCGTATTGAATATTTCAATTGTGTTTATTTGGGTAGAGAGCTCACAGAATCATGGATAACATCAAGCCATGCAAAAGAAGGATATAAAACTATTACTGCGTATGAACATTCTCCAAGTTTTAATAAAAGGTCCCAACGTCAATTATAGTTTTATTAAAAAATTGGGTGAAAAGATCAAAGAAGAAAATCCAGATGGAAAACATCTAATTAATATTGGTGTTTAGTGGACAACATGTTATTCATGAGCAATAAAAAACTTGTGGTTACAAACAGCCAAAGTGGGGAAATGGATACCGCTTTTGCGAGATGTTATATAATACATTTTTCAATAGATTTCACCAGCCCGCCGTGCCTGAAGTTCTTTTGAAGTTCTGCAAAACTGTTTTTTCTTTAAAATACGTTACAACCATTATGGTTTTTCATATTGCATCAGTTCATTTGACAGAGTTTTAAGTATTTATGATGCTATAATGATAGTTATTGACAGCCGAAAATCTCTCAACGCCAAACCATTACAAAATGTTTCTGTTTCAAACCAAAATGTATTTCTAAAATGCAAACTGGCTTTTGTTAGAAATGCCTGTCTCTTTATTGAAGGAATTACATTTACGAAAGTCCCAAACGTCAGACCCACTTGGTCCATTCCTGTTCACAGATTGTACAATGTCTCGTACTTAAATATGAAAGATTTCTTATAGCTCCAGTTAAAGTGCCTCACAATCAAACTAAGGCTTTTTGCATTTAGAAATTTACATTGACAAAGACAATTTCGTGATGTAAAAAGGTATTTAATCTTGGATTTCAGACAAAAAAACTTATCAAGGAGGTTACTTCGAATGAAAGTAATATCCTAAAATTCAAACTTGAATCCCAGATTGTGCTAATCAAAATACAGAAAAGATTTTATTTTATCCTATCCTCTGCAAAGTACAAGTCAATCCAAAAGGGCTCTAATCCTTGGGATGCTAGAAAAAATTTTCAACTGCAAGATAATCGTCAATAACGTTTTCAACACTGCCAATAAAAATGCAAAGAAAACTGCTTGCAATTTGCAAAAGCAATTAATAAAGCACCATTACTTCTACTTTGCAGGAAAGCTCATTCTACCCTTGAATTAAAATTCAAATATTTTTGGATGGTATTGTCTTTCTAAGAGACTTGAGTTTTTTTCTTCTATAATACTAAATATTTTTCAATATTCAATGAGGCAATTGTGGTAAATTATTAAATTAGGACTGATATTTTCGCATGCAAATGCGAAAGTTGGAAGGAGGGTTTTCTGTAAATAAGCAATTTAGTGGAGAATCTGAAAGAACATAGTTCTGATTTCTCAAAGAACAGAGCACCTATAAGATCTCATGGAAGTATTCATATAAGTTCCTATCACTTCAAAAAAATGTTGACAAAATGGCCCATAGGAATATCGAAAGAAACATCTCAAAGAGTCAAAACGGAACCAAAAGAAAAAAGAATAAAAAGGTTGCAAAAAAGGAAATTATCTATATAGATCAATAAACTTGAAGAGCAACTAAAGTAAGAGATAGAATAAAATCTGTTATAAAACTGAAAAGCTTTGACAGAAGAATAGCATTATAAATATCATAAAAAATCATAATTTTGAGAAGAAAAAGTAACCTAAATCTCCCCATTTAGAACTTTGTGATCACAGTGAACGTTATTCACCTAGGCCAGTGGTCGGCAACCAAAAACACAGCCAAATATCAACAGCACAACGATTCAAATTCTTTCTTGATTTATGAGAGCCAAATTTTTAAATTTAAACTTATATATGTAGGACGCTGTTGTTTAAAATTAAGGTACTCCTAAACTGGCCTTTTCATAAAACGTTCTCAATCTGATTGGAATTACGTTCTCTTGAGTTGACCCCTTCTAACCTCTCATCACCACTCTCTTGTATGCTTATCTTTGTCTCCTTTCGTTCATCCTCTCTGTATGTCCAAGCAAACCATCTCAACATGCCTTTCTCAATCCTTGACACTACATCTTCTTTCACTCCACAACGCTCCCTAAAATTAACTTAATAAATTTCACTTAAAGTTTTAAGTCTTAGGTGCGTTGAATAAAACTGGATATCATACTTAATAACAATATTATTTATTGATAAAATTAAATTGTAAGGTATCCATAAACTTAAATCATGACAATGACTGACAAACACTGTGAATAATGGAATTGCATCTCCTTGAAAGTTGGGGTAAGTCAGGTTTGTATGTTGTTGTTTTTTAATTTTTGGCACACGATCCAGGTTCTCATCAATAAGACGAACTTCTCAACTTACTCTTGATACAGTTCATTCATGCTTTAAAATGATTGTTCGCATGAATATGTAGACCCGAATAAGGAAAGAACAGCAAACGCTAGTTTTTCAGCTGATTATATGAGTCAGGAATACTATTCCAGGTGTTAAAAATCAACATATCTTCCTTCTCCAGGTCTTTCAAAGCAGACCACTTGTACTGTGAACTAAATTCACATTTGTTTTTCTCCAATATTTCTATGATCAGCACAAAGACGTTCAAATTTCGAGCTTCCCATATTCTTTTTTTTAAATCCAGCAATTGCATTCCAAAGTTGCCAATGTCAATATTAAAAGGAGAAAAATTTAGTTCTGTTACATTAACATTAAGAGTTTTTTTAACAAAGGTTAACGTCGCTTTGCTGTTTCTTAATTCCTGAAACCTGTTGAGGAAAGCTTCCCTCATATGTAAAAGTGTTGTTTTGAAAAAGCAATTGTCAATATCCGAATTATTTTGGCGATGTTTCAAAATGCTTGGAAAGTGAATCCAAATGTCCTTTCGAATTCCTTAGCAAAAAATGAGATAATTTGTTTTCGAATAAAGTAACCTTTTCTAACATCGAAAAAATTGTTTTTCCTTTCCCCTTTAGTTTATGATTAAGCTGACTTAGATTTAAGATTAATTTCGATTACCATGAAATAAAAATTATTTGATCCTATGATTCGATTGTACTTCTGAGATTAGAGAAACACCCTTTCTCAAAGAATAAAATTGCTTTAATTTCTGTTAGATAAGGAAGTGAAACGTTTCAAAACTAGTTTTCCTCTTAGATAACCAACGTACCTTGTTATGCAGCAGAAGATCCTCGTACTCAATCTCATTTCAACTAAAAATTCTTAAATTGCCTATGATTAAAAGTTTTAGATATAATGGAGTTGATAATCTTAATCACCATTCCATAACTTTGCAAATTTCTTCTGGAAATGTCTGCGCACAAACTTCTTCTTGATGAATGATGCAATGGTAAGTAAGTATCTCATGATTAATTTTTTTCTTTCAAAATAGCAATAAACCCGTTTCTTACGCCGGTCATACTTTTCACCCCGTCTGTTGAAATCGAGTTAATTTTATCGAGTGGAATATGATGTTTTTCAATGCATTCAACTACAGAATTTGCCATATCCTCTCCACGTGTTTGGACCTTTTGAGTGGCAATAATATTAAATGTTCCCTGTAGACCGTAGGATGAAATAAATCTTGCAAAAGTGTGGAAACGCGCTCTGTATTCATTTATGCCACAAGATGGTTTAACTTCTATTGATTAAAGCTGAAACAATTAGTCTCGACTTGCTGGTTTGTTATTATTCACAATGACATTATTGAGCGTTCTATCTTTCACTGCTTTAGCAGACAATATAGGTTAATTTTTTCTTCTCAAATAGAATTATCTGCTTGTTCTAAAATCACGAAAAACAGCTCTTCGGATGCATTTATAAAACAACTTTTATGTTTCGCCGTCTGTATGTGGTTTTTCTCTCTTAGCAATCTCTTGACTAATAACAAAACTTGCAATATTAACATTATTGGAAGATCGCATCCAGTAATTAAATACAGAACTTGATTTTTCTTGACTCTTCGAGAAGTTCCTCAACTGCTTTCTTCCTTGCATCACCGACAGGATATTTAGTACTAAGTGACAAGTGTTTAGCTGTTAAGTGTGTCTCCAAATTTGATTTCTTGCTATACGCCAAATTTTCCTTACAAATAAGAGAGGTTGAAAGGCCATTTAAGTTTTGAATAAAACGCGAAAGTCTCGGGTCCATCCAACTTTAAATTTCATGGTTTTCGTAATTTGTCGTTTTCTTTGCTTCTTTAGTCATCTCAAACTAGGGGCACCTAGAAAATATTTTAATTATAATTACTAAATTTAATACTACGTTGTATATTTCCAAATGCTCATTCGATTAGATTTATTATATGGTATGTTACCCAGTGTAATAATGATTATGCTATAATTCTACTCCAATAAGAACACAATGAAACAAACCTCACAAATAAATTAACAAATTATCTAAAATTTGATGATCAAAAAACACTATGTAAGATTTATCAGTAACTTGGTTTGTGGAAAATAAATAACAGGAACTTTATATGCTTCGAGTAGGTTACTTTGTCACACGGCGCGCGTATTTGCGGATCGCGACTAGCACTATAACCATTGCACAATGAGGACTGTGAGTGTACATGGTCCTCACTCAACTCGTGACATCCTGAAAAGCACGGCAAGCCTCCCCAACCGAACGACTTGTGTGACTCGGAATCCTTTGGTGAAGTACGATAGCATAAGTGCGCTTCGGTCGGAGGCCATATCAATGTCACACACACACACCAGGATGCCTTGATCTAGTTCTTTAAATACAATTCATACGGGGCCACGCGCTCGGAAGTTATGCATTGTAGATCACGATGCAAAGATACGATTGTGGGCAATACACAACTTTTAAAAATCTTTCTGAAATGTTATATATTCATTAAGGTACGCTTCAGAGCCACTAGCCTTAAATATAAAGACACAAACATCAACTAAGTATATGTAAAGAGTAGAACATAAGTTAAGCATTTCATCACGAAGTTCAATCACACGTGGTAAAGTGATATTTGAAGTCATAGAAGGCGGCACACTAACAAAGGAGCCAAAGAGCCGCGTGTTTTGCCGAAATCTCAACTAGACGCGAGAACATATTAATGATAGGGCTTATTTGTATATTTTCTTTTTGTATAAATTAAAACTGGTGTTTTACTTTGGAAAAAATAAAAAAGGAGTGCGTTGTACGGCTATGGGGAGGAAGGTATAGGGTGATTACTAAAAAAAAATTTTTTTTTTTAAATTCATCCATGATGATGATCAATTTCTTAAAGTAAAATTTTTAAAATTTAATGTATCATCTGTTAGATACTTCTCCACTTATATAATGATTGATAGATATTTTTATACGCCATAAAGTAACGAACATGCTGGTCAGGGAAATTTGCGGATTAGGTCAGGGAAAGTCAGGAATTCAAATTCAAAATTTCATTTGAAAAATCTGAGTATATTATATAATATATATATATATATATATATATTATATATATATTATATATATATATATATATATATTATATACTAATAACTAGTTATATAGTAATATATATTATATTATATATATATATATATTATATATTGCACAACGAAATTATTTTATTACATTTATTTTGCAGCATTGCATGAGGAAAAAATTATCCAATTGGTTCCTTATTACCAACTAGAAAAGTAAGAAAAATCGTACGTCGCAGTGATTTTTGCCTATATAATCTAAAAAACATTTAAAACTACCATTAAAACCATCAAAATAGCAAATAATAAACCAAAAAAACGAATGTTTTTTTGTTTTTTTAACCAGTATTATATATTATAAATAATATATTATATAGTAATACATATAATAATAGCTAAACCTTGCTTTTTAGGATCATAAAAATTATAAATAATTTTAATTTAGCTCTGACGCCAAATGCCGAAATATTACTTTGATAGATTGTCGTACTTAATTTATCAAAAAAGATTCTCGTAACTAGATTGCAGTGGTAAGATATTGCGTTAAGCGATTAACTTTAGTACCGCATAAGTGATATGATATGTATATAAATTTATTCCCTTTAAATAATTGGTTAAATATATTTTAACAGTATTTCTTCTTCGAAAAATTTAAAATTCTAAAAATATAAAACGTGATTAAAGAAGTGTTACAAAATTTTGGATCGTTAAAATTGAAATGAATTTTCTAGGCAGTTCGATTAGAGTATTCCCATGTTTATAGTTGTGAACAAAAGCCAAACTTTCGGTTAATGCTTTTGTTAATTATTTTAAGTTAACATCCTTTAATATATTTCAGACGTTTAGACATATAAATTTGGGATAACGTCACCTGATACTATATAATATAATTTTAAGAAATCAGTATTTCCCGAAAAGTATTAATGTGTAGTTTGCTTCAAAATATAATTAGGGCTATTTGGCTATTTTTGTAATCTGTCATTTGTTCTAAGTAAAAGAAACCCGAATATTTAAAAATAAAATTTTTTTTAAATATGTTAAGTTTTTAGCGGAGAAGTGCATTTATTAAATGTAAGCCGTTAAAGTATATTAAGGCTATTTTATGCTAGAGAAAATTACGCAAAATCCTTTACTTATTTAATATAATAATAATAATAATATATAATAAATAATAATAGATAATAATAATAATAATAATAATAATAAAATAATAATAATAATAATAATTCATTCGGCTCTTTTTTGCTTGTAATCAGGCGCAAGTCAATTTTTTTCCGATAGATATATATACTTATATATATATATAGTAATATAATATATATAAATGTAGGTAATATAATATATTTAAATAAATATTAGTAATGATTATATTAATAAGATTCGTCAATAAATATAGTTTTATTTTATATTGATTATATATACCTATATATATATGGTCCAGAAAACATCCAGATAAGATCTTCAGTGCCATGTAACTTAGATAAACATCTGCAGGAAAAATAAATAACACTTTTTGATTTCAGGAGTAATTTCATCGATATAGAAACTTTAAAAATAAAAATTACTTTTTATTCTTAATATTTATTACTAAAAGCGTTTAATTAAATTATTAATACTAGAATCAATACTCGAGCTACGCATTATTGTACGTCTTTTGATTGATCTATTGCCGATTTGACCATCACACTTGCTAGCCTTTATCTTCAGAAATGTTCTTCGAGTGCCAAATAGTATTTTTTTTACGCTTTGGAGATAATGTTATAAAATAATAACCAATTTTTTTCTTTTTATATCTCTCATTAGGGTGGATTCTGATCCGACGGGAGGGACAGAGGCGACGATAGTCCCCCCGGATGCGTTCCCCCGGTTGTAGGCGTGTAGAAACCCGAGTTCTATTCCATCGTTCTTTGTTACACTCGTAGAGGTAGTGTCGTTAGTTTAGAGAACAAGCCTAGTAAAAAAACCTCTCACAGTATTGGACCTTATGTTTGCTAGCGGTCGTGAGTAAGCAGAAGACATGAATCAGAATTTACTCAAAAAAACTTAATTTTCAAAACATTTTTAACAAAATTTTTAATTTTTTAAAAATGTGCGTTATTTTTATTTTATATCTTTTTAAAATTTCTGGTCAAGGTAATGAGAGTGTTCCTTTCTGATTAATTAAAATGACTATTTATTTCGTGAATACTGATTATAGTATATATATGTGTATCAATTAATGACAGGCCTCTTTTCGGAAGATGGACTTGAGACCAAAATATTAGCTCCCTCATATTATATATATGATATATATATATATATATATATATAATAATATTAATATATATAATATAGTAAAAATGTATATATTATAAATATATTATTATATAAATTACTATAAATATATACCAAGGGTGATCAGTGAGTGGGGAGAAACGGACCAAACTCCAGGAGCGGATTGTACATAGGATAATGTTAAAAAACATCTTATCCGATTTTAGTTGTCAATTTGACTTTTTCAACATTCCTATACTAAGTCGATATATGCAACATATGAACTAAATATTCCTCTCATACTATATTATATACACTACATTTAACGACCAAACCAACGAAGAATAAACCTGCCTACCGGTGGTTGATCCTCAAGTTCTTACTATTTAAAATTATATCGAAAATACACGATCCATTGACTTTCCTTAAACATTTACGGCTTCTTGTCGTACAAAGTAGCGCTCGTGTCGAACTCCTTCCTGCACTCGTTTCCACATGATCTTCCTTAATAACGCCTGCAGCCTTTTGAAATACATGTTCTATATAGTGTTGATAATCCCGAGTAGGCTTCTTTACTTTATTACTTCTGGTATTACGTCTTTTTGAACCAGAACCCCCAAGATTAAACAATACAACTATAACCTACAGATATACTCTTCTATTAGCTGAGGTCTACAGAATTTCCTTGTGAGCGTCAAAACACTAATCTGACCAGCCTCAGCCGCACCAATCAAACCTCAACCGCTCTGAGAATAATCATATCACGCCAAATGTTGCTGACCTGAGGAGCCGATAAGTAAGTGCGGGAGCAACCCCTACTTCATGCCTAAAAACGTTCAACTAATATGCAGATTCTGATGTTATAGAGGAACATCCTCAATAAGTCCTTGTAATTCATTTTTGAAAAAATTCGAAATAGTGGTCTCCTGTGAGGGGATTCTCAAATATGAAAGGACAAATTAAATAACCATTGACCATACCAAACCACACGTTTAACGAAAACCTATATTGAAAATTGCTCTCAACTGTTGCTTGGGAATTTTCTGTCTGCCCACATTGACATTGTTGATAAAGTCCCGTGTTCATTAAATGCCGCGTGTCAGGGAAGTAAATGTGCTTCATCCGTGATTAATGTGAGTGCGCGAATTAGAAACACTAATCGACTTATGCGTATTTTGAGTCCACCGACAAAATTCCATACGTTTACCATAATCCTCCGATTATTGGTGTTTTCTAGCTCAAAGTTTGTCTAATGTTTTGCTGAAAGTGAAGGGAAATGAGGAGATTATTTTAAAGTTCTCGGTATCCATACAATTTTAACGTAATAATTTAAAATGTTTTTATTCCTTTAAAATTAGAAAATTTTGTTAAATATATATATATATGAAAATATTGGACCAGAACTATTTGGATTGTTAAAGATATTATAATATATATATAGTATATAATGATTATACAGTGATAAGGTATATATATATCTATTACATTTATTATAGTACAGTTATTTGCGGGCCATATATAGTATTACATATATATATATAATATTATAAAAGAATAAAAAATGAAGTTGTGACGTTTTTTGAATGGAAATGGCCTGCTCTTCTAGTTGTTGTTACCTTCATTCTTACTCAGAATGATGAAGTATATTGTAATTATTATTTACAACGCAATTGCCCATCTTCCCACTGCAGATATCACTATGAAAAGGTGTTTTAAAAACAAAACAAAAAAAAACCTGTGGAGATAAATATTAAAGAAGAAGATTCCCTGAAATTATGAATTGAAAGAGTTGGACTGATTCATCGTATAAAAACTTCATAAGGAAGATAATATATGTCTTGATTATTAAATCAAATCTTTGGAAGTCACATGATGCCACGCAAAAATGATTCAGCCCACTGCAATGTCCAACAAAAAAGTCGAACTTAATATGAGAGTGTAATAAATTCGCAATCGACGGAGATAAAACAAAATGCTAGTGATAAAGATTCTCATTCAAAAGTGTGGGATTTCAAAGATATTAGTGTCACAGAAACGATTGGTTGTGGGCCTGAGCACTATTTTACTGGCTCTCCTTCAGAAAGTGACTTACTAGCTCCTAGTTTATATTCTGAGTTAGGAATTTTGATTAATAACCTTAACACACCAAACGGTATACTTGTCAATTCTTCTCCCATAATCAAATCATGCAAATCAATCAATTTCCAATCGAGAGAGAAAGCAAATACAACCTCAGTCATATTCTTCGAAACTTTTTATCCTTACGATGATTCAGAATCTAGTAGCACAGATAACAGGGGTTTATATGCCGAACCCTTACCAGAAAACAATATTGTGCTAGATTTGAAAAAACAATCTTAATAATATGATCTCTTACAGCCTATTATTAAATGAAGTAAGTCGTTTCCTTTAGTTTTTTCTACCCAAAAAAAGTTAATTGGAAAAACATTTGAACATAAATAATAAATAACTCAAAAATCTATTCAAAACAAGAAACTTAATGAAATAAATAGTAAAATGTTTCATCTTTGTGTTCGAGCGTTAACAAAGAAATTATTAACAAATACTAATAATTAAAAAAGTAACTTAACTTATACAATATTTAAAAATACAAATTACTTATTTAATAAATAATTAAGTAATTAAATAATTTATTACTTGTAAAAAATTAAACAATAAACATATTTAGCTATATATTTGAGTTTTCGTAACATTCTCAAAATCTTAAAATGAACTAAACCAAGCGATCGTCATTTTTGAGAAGTTCAAAAAGTTTAAAATATCAATTTAAAGAGGAAATAAATGTGAAACCTAATAAATTCATAATTTATATAAAAATATAATTAATGAAATAAAAAATAATAAAAAATTAATAAAATACTCGGAAATATTAAAAATAATAATAGAAAAGTAACAACCATAAATACTACAGTTAACCGTCAAAATAAGTTTTAGATTAAAGAAAACTTATTAAAGCTAAGACTCAAGTAATTAAGTAGACGAAATTTGGTGTAAAAATAGACGAAACGTTAGTTTAAACAAAATTGAGGAACATTTTATATAAAAAAAAATAGTAAATTTAATAATATACTATTTAAGAGTAAGTTGAAACTAAGACGTATTTGAATTTAGTCAGAAAAAGAGAAATGAGGGAAAAATAGTGCGGTGGGCAAAATGAATTTCAAATGGAGACTCGGATAATATATTTAATTTTTAAATGAAGAGTATACCCAACCCATTTTTATCAATATATATATTATATATATATATAATATATATATATATATATATATATATATATATATATATATATACTATATATAATATATATATATATATATATATATATATATATATATATATTTGTAAGCAAGATATCAAACAATTTTGTTTACAAATAATTTATTTAGTATAGACAAACTCTACAACTATATATATATATATATACTCGTCCTTTTGAGATACTCTTAATTTACAAAGAACACATCGCCCCCTGATCTAAAAAGTGCAATTCAAAAGAGACTATACCTCAAAAAATTAGTATCTTTCCTTGTTCTTTCACCTTTCGGCTCATAATTCCAATCTTCTTCATTGGGTAAAACACCTTTCTCACGTCCAAAACATTCCTCGCCATTCCGTCGACATCGATATTCCATTTAGAATTCACCTTCGTTACGTATCCCTTATTCCATTTTGATGTACAGATACTCTTTCCTGGCTTAACCCACACTTCCTCCCCTACTTTATACTTTGATTCTATATCCTCACCCACAATAGTTTTTTTATCTTCATCAGCAATCTGATATTTCCAATCATAATTAAAAATCCCTTTATACGGTATAGACTCTTCCTTTAAACCATCTTTTGGTGATATTTTGTACCAAAATACAGCTTCTAAAGCAGATATATTCGCTTTTTCCGCAATCCTTTTTATCGTACGGTGATTTCTTTCGACTATAACCATTCCTTCCGGTCTATGACTGCGCTCTAAAACACTTTTTTTTATCCCCCATTTCTACAAATTCATCCACTTTTTTCATGTTCCTAAACTGCGTACCGTCTGTCCATCTAATGTTCATTCACTCAACCCCTTCTAAATCACCTCTTCTATTTTTGCTTTTAATTTCTTGGCCCTGGAGCTCTGAAAATCAATTCCTTTCCAAATACAAAACCTACTTGGGCAACAATCAAGTACAACCAAATATTTCCCTTAAAAACCTTTATATTTATCGCAACCCTAGACCAATTTTCTTTTTTATCTAAACTACCTTTCTCAACTCTATCGTAATTTATTGGGTCAATTGATTGACATTGAATACATTCTCTTACACATTTTTTCACATCTCTCCGCCTTACATCTTTGTCTACCATCCTAGCTAAAAACAAAGTTTTCTCAATACCTTGATGGTGTCTATTATGAAGTTCTTTTAATTCCTCAAATGATAATAGACAAACATTATTATTTATCAGCTTATTTTCCTCTCCGATAAGCCATTTTCTCTTTATTCTCGAGATACTATCCGCTTTATTTTTTTCGAAGGCACAAATTCTAATTTCAAATTAATACCCAATTCTTCGATCAACTGTTTTATGGTTCCAATCTTCTTTTATTAATATTTCTTGCTGCTCCCTTAGTTTTTATTCTTTCTTTACCACATATTGTTGTTCTGATCCAATTAATCACAGTCCAGATCCGATTTTCTTCAATATCCTTAAGTCCATTTTTCGCTATAATTAATTCCTTATTGCTCTAACTCTGGCAACATTACTTGACAACAATCAACATTGTAAAATTTATATTAGACTAGTTCTTCCACAATTTTTCCATTTAATTCCAAGATGATGCCCGCATACCGCTCCGCTTTTTGGTGGGTCGCACATTAACTTCGCATCAACACATACTGTTCCTTTTTTAGTAATCGCAATATTCAATATCCTCAACTGGATCGTTTTATTTATTTCTTCAATAATACTTCTTATCATTTTCAGCACATTCTCATCGATATTTTCATTCCAATTCTCCATTTGAGATATTCTTTTCACATAGCTACAAGCTAATCTTGCTCATCCCGCAACAGGGTAGTGACCTACGATACTACCGCATATCGAAAACAATTCTTTTTTTTTTACATTATCCCCTTCTTTGATATTCGGAATTTTATTACCTCTTCTGAATTCTAAATTGCCCTTTTTTCCTTTTATTATTTTCAATCCTAACACTCGACCATTTTCTACAGATTTAGGACTTTTCGCTACTAACCCAAACCTCTTTAGATGATTTACTACCTCCGCCGCACTCACAATTGATTCATTAACAATAATATCATCTATATAATTACTTGTCCCTTTTCTGTCCTACTATCCATTTTTAACACTTCTTTTAAAATCCTATTCATAATTCTTGGTGCCGAATTCAAACCAAATCCCATTCTAGTCAAAGCATAATATTTTCCTCTGAAATTTCACAACCTGATAATTCCATAAACTCTTATCGATCCTCACTTGTAAATATGCTGCCTTCAAGTCTACTAGTTTTGTTTTCCCTTTTATTTTCCTCCATTCCCTCAACGTTTCATCACATATATTTACCCATCACCAGTATGACATTCCGTATAATTATTCATTTCCCTAAAATCCATCACTGGCCTTACCTTATTTTTATTTCATGATTACATCCCTTATTCCATTTTGATGTACAGATACTCTTTCCATTATATGGTACCAAAATTCCATCTTTTATCCATTCAATTATTTCTTCATCAAACTTCTCCTTCATTCCTTCTTTTACAGTGTTTTGATTAACAACTAACTCTATTTGTTAATTTAGGTTTCTTTGGTCTTTCCTTTCCCATTTTACTGTCCAGAAAATCGGCCGTTAAAGTTCAGTTCAATATACCCAATAGTCATGGTTAATCTTAATCCATTATTTTCTACTAATCTTATTATTATCAAACACTTTAATTTTATTTTCCATTTCCGCCGTCAATTCCAAAGCATCTTTTCCTTATAATTTCTCCAAATTTTTGTAATATATCCATTTCTAGAATAACATCAATATCCTCTATAATTTCGTTTAATATTAACATTTCAGTTTCAAATTCCTTATTATTCAAACAAAATATTATATTTTTTTCTTCCCATTGTGTGAAATTTCCTACCTTCTGCAACTCCTTCCCCAACACACTCAAAGACACCCTCTCTAAGCTTTTTATTAATTTGAGATTTATTGCACCCTGTATCAATAAGTGCGTTACATTCTTTACCGTTTATTAACACCTTAATTACAGGTAATTCACCGGATTCTATATTCAGTTTCTTGATGAAGCCACCTCCGGCACATAAGCTCCATCTTCTTCGTTTTCCTGAATATTTTTATTATTTTCCCACTTTTTAGAATTACCCTTCCAACAATCTCTTGAGACGTGACCTAATCTTCCGCATGTCTTGATCAGATAATTATGAATTCAATTTTCTCTAAATTTATTTGTATTTGATCTATAATATTCGTCATTAAAATTTCTAAATTTTCTCTCCTCTTGATAATGATAATATCCCTTATCATTATTTCTAACCAGATCATTATTTATTCCCGATCTATTGCTCAAACATTGTACTCATTTAATCCAATTAATACTCTTGTTTGTTCGATTAATTTTTCCAATTTCTATTTCACTCTTGACTCTTAATTTTCTTAATTCCTTGCATATATATTCCGGCATTCCATTATACACGC
Source organism: Trachelipus rathkii (assembly GCA_015478945.1). Lineage (NCBI taxonomy): Eukaryota > Metazoa > Arthropoda > Malacostraca > Isopoda > Trachelipodidae > Trachelipus > Trachelipus rathkii. Next base: position 76,518 of record JABUQX010030779.1, read on the forward strand.
ATGCTTAATCATTAAATCATCTTTAATCCGTTTGTCCTTTTTTTGCAATTTTTTGTATCCATCATAAATACATCACATCTGCTGATTCTTCTCTCCACTTTTTGTTAATTAATCTTGAGTAAGCATTGAACTGTTCTCTCCGAAGGCTTCTCTTAGTTTTCTGCTTTATAACGTTACTGCTTCTCGATGCTTTTCTTTGCTCTTTCATTTCGTTGAGTATATACTGTCAATGCCTTTCCTTCTAAAAACATCAGGCAAATTTTTTCTTCATTTTAAATATTTTCAAATCTTATTATTAAGGTTAAACTTTATGATCCACTCATCAATATCTTCTTCTCCTTTAAAGTTCTAAATCGGAAATCTTTAAGTTGTTCATTATTTTTTATTTTTTTTTTTTTTTTAATGGCCGGCTTAACTTTTGTAAGCAAGACTATCAAACAACCTTTCTTAATTAACTATTTATTTAGTACTACGACAACTTCAATCCTATACTCTTATTTTAAATTACTTTTAATAGTTGTGAAGCTCTAAAACTCCCAACACACACATATATATATAATTTATATATATTATATAATATATATATTATATATTTATTATTATATTATATTTATATATATTATATTATATATATTATATATATATATATATGTTACTTATATATATATAATAATTATAATACTATATATATATATATATAATATTGCTATATATGCTTTCAGTGTGGGATCCAAATTTGGTATACTCCCAACTTTCAAATTGTGTAAAATGCATTTGTAAATGAATAGGAATTTAAAACCTTTTAAATTATAGAAAGGGAGATTCTATCGAGAGTCGTTACAAATGTAAGTGTTTAGGAGTTTAGATGGTTATTCACTTATCGTGTACCTTATTTTTATAAGCATGGTAGTAGTTCAAAATATTGGTAAAAATGTGCATATATGAAATTAAATTTCGCAGTCCATATGGTATCTGAGACACTTAAATAACACATGTGCCACTAAGATATTGACTTTCTTATCAAGCGGATTCTTGACAAAATAGACAAACCACTCTGTTCAAGGGGAATCCCAAAGAAAAAGACAAAACATTCTTTGAAATCAAGATCAATGACCCACATAAATTTTTCAATGTTCCTTCCAGGAAAGCACTAAACCACTAAGTGAAAGTTCTTACTAACTCGGAAACCAAAAGTTAATAAGGGATAGAAACATACCAACGTTAACATAATAACGGGCAAAAAATATTCTAACCTATGCTCAAGGCTTTGATAACAAATAACACTAAAAATATGATTAACATCAACCACGGGAACAATAGATTTTCTCCACAAGAGTTATTTTGGTCGGACCCTGACCTTCAGAACAGAGACATAGTTTTGTATATCGCGTCAGAAATTTGCTAAATTCTTTAATTTTACAATCTGAATAGCTCTTACCATGAGAACTTGCTTTCAGAGCACATTCTTTTATATTCCTTTTCCTTTAGTTCCTTTAGAACTAACACAAAATAAGATTCTGAGATAGGAATGTATCAAAATCAATCACAGATTAAATGTAATTTTCTGTTGCCTTAATATAACGAATCAAAACTCGTGTGTTGGAATAAAGGTGACTAAGAAGTTTATTATCGCCTATATTAAATGAAACATTGTCAAAACACTGTGACCAAGGACTTGCATTTACGTGTCATTGCTTTTTCTGATATATCGTAATGAGGCATGTTGCAGTCGAAGTTTCCTATGGTTTTGAATCTTTTTCTCTAATTTCTGATGAGGTTCGCCAGGTTTTAAGTCAAGGGTAAATCTTGAAATTTTGATAATTGATATTCTCATTAAAATTAGACCAAGATTTTTTGGCTTGTAATAGTTGGTTATTATTGTCTTTTTAATCCGTGCTGCTACTTCTAACGAAGGTTTAATTGCCTGGAACTCAAAGTTTGTACCTCTGTCCTGCTTACCTTGCAAGAAGCCGTCCAAAGCATGTCCAAATGCTATTAAGTAACCGTTTGAATTTAACATTTAATGTTTAAGTTTAATAGAAATGGAGTTTTAATCTAATCTGTAATACATGACATATGAGCCATATTCAATGAGAGTAGGGTTTACAAGCCTTTTGATGATAAAACCCAGATGTCAAGACACCTTAAAAAAATCATATTCACATGATGAACAAATAAAACATTACCTGATTCACACCAATCAGTCAGACAATGATGATGCATCATAAAAATCAAGTCATTATATGATATATGTATTTATTTCTTATAAAAATATTGACATGAATTGATACCACCATGATTAAAACTGAAATTAGGGTACAGCTAAACCGCGCAAAGCTTCTGTGACAGTCATTGATGATCGTCATCAACACTGGCGAAGGACTCATTACCATCAGGGAAAGATCTTATCTTTTTGGGACTGTTTTCAAACTCAGAGCCCTTATAAAAGTGTTGTTTGTCATAAGAAAATAAAACTGATGACATGTATGTTTCCTCCGGCTTGAGAGGTAACCCCCAACCTAGCAAGACATTGTTCTAAACTAATAAGATACTTATCAACATATTGTTTGTTTGGAACACTTGAAGGAACTTCTAAGCATATAACCTGGTTATCACCTTGACCAAGTATTGTAATAGTATAATTTTAAATTGAAGGCATGAGCAAGAATTGCATTTATTGTTAAGATGGTCCAGCCCTTCTGTCTCATGCCTTCAAATCCACCTCTATAGAATCTATGTCCACCATTACCGTTAGAAGGCTCATCATCTGACAATATATAATCATATAATCGTTTTTTATATGTAACCAAACTTTGTACATAAATCTTGTGAGAATTTTGAACTAGATATTTTTTTCCATAATATTACTCGAAAACAGCGAATGTTATTGCTGTATTTTCATAACGGAATCTGCTGTTCCATTTTGAGAAGTCTAAATTAATAAAGACAATATGTTTACCAACCTTGTCATAATTGTAAAGTGATGAAAACTGTAATAATCTATTATCAATCTCAACACCAGTTAGAGACATCGTTTGGTAAATCACATCAGAAAGTATAGTATCTGCTAAGTTCTTTTCTGTGGTGGTTTGTAAGCAACGAATCATAAATGTTTGCTTACAAAACATTCTCCCGAACATTTTTTCTTTAAGCTCCTTTGGAACAAGAACGAGGTGGCAATGTTCAGTTGGCAGTGTTCCATTATTATCAAAATAATTGATGACTTGTTCAATATAATTTTCTAGGGCTTTTATATAGTCCAATAAAACACGTGTGTTATTATATGATTGATGATGTGGTCTTTTATTATTTTTATAGAATGAGCATTTATCAAAACATTATGTCTATGATGTTCGACATGGGGCCATTGCTTTATCTGATATCATGTATAAAGGCATATCAGATCTTGAAAATTGGATTTTCCTCAATTTTCCAACAAATGATACCAATATATAAAAAGCATGGTCAAAAATAACTTAACCTCTTATTCAAACAGTTCTACATCATTGCAACTTCCATATTGTTTTATTTTGTCCTTAACTGTAATTTATTCAGTATTTGAATTAATCTATAATAAAAAGTAATGGAAGAAAATAAATGACTCAAGCTTGCCTTTCTTAATTCATTCAAATTTAATATTGTTGACGTTGATTTGGTTACTTTAATTTCTATAGGATTATAACAATCATATAACATAATTGATGATTTGTCAGACAATCCTAATTTAGAACCTAATAGAATTCCCAGAGCTTGATTTTTAGACATCGTTCCATGGATTATTTTTAAATTAATGTTTGTTTTAATAGGAAACAATTGTAAATTGGAAGATTGTTGATAATACTGTAAACTAATCTTTTCATCTGGCACTAATCTAATACATCCCTCGCATTTAAAACTAAACTTTACTTGTCTAATCCTTAAATGAGTAAATATTTCTGGACATATGGTAATTAAATAAATGATGATTGATTGGTATACAATTGTCCTGTCAGAACACTTTAGTTCAGGAGTTAAATTATTTGTTGAAAAATAAAAGTGAGTTGATATATTGTGCATTGAATTTGGAAGATATGTAATACTGTGGTGGGCTGACTGAAGTCTATGATCTATAGCTCCCCTATCAATATATGCCATATTTGGATCCATAAGTATATTGGATTCTAAATTAATATCATTAATCATAATTTTGAACTGATCTTGTAATAATGTAAATAATCCTTCAATCTGTCAGTTACTGCCCAAGCTTTTAATGTTATCAATCTTCTAATCTCAGTACTACACCCCATGATATCTATCTTTAATGATGGATTTTTGATGACTCTTTCAGCAGTTTCACTTCCAAAGTAAGGATTAAATGCTCCTCTATAAGTTGAATAAAAATCAGAATTTATTGTAAGATTTTATTTATCACAAGTTACAGAAATGTATCCTGAAGCTTTACAAAATGGTGTTGGAGTCATCCTAATCTGTTCTCCGGGAACAGGAGGAGTTACACCAAAAATTTGTTTTCCCCTAGTTAATCATCTTAATTCATTAAACATATCCATGGAACCTTTATATATATTTAGAATGTCATATAAATTAATAGAAACACCCAATTTAAGATTAACGTATCTTTTCTTTTTATCTATTTCATTGTCTAAATACTTCATCACTATCAATATACCTTCATAACATTTCAAGTGGCAATACGTGTCAATGTACTAGTATTGATCAATCTCGTAGACAAATTATCGGCAATACCGATCGAACATCGATAAACCTCAGAACTCCAAGTTGCATAAAATGGGTTAGCACTCCTTAATTTGTTTATTAAAAGAAATTTAGAGTCCTGAGTAGAATAATCCAACCTTTTCCTAATTTCTGGGTTGGTTACATTTTTATCTAAATATTTTGTCGCAGCATCTCTTAACCATCTTTTTGGAGGAGACATGTGGATGATATTTAAGGAATATGGATTTTCAAGTAAAGATTGAATGTCAGTTACTTCTGGTATTTTGATATTAAAATATTTATTATATTCATTATTTTTATATGAACATTGATAACATTCCTTCCAATATTTTAGTAGAGATAAATGATAAGAAATAGGGTCTTCAAACACTCATGAAATGCGACATTAGTGACTATTGACTAATTCCTCTTAAACAATGAATATGAAGCATCATGTTAGCACATTCTAAATATGTTAATTTTGTATTTCAAATATCATATCTTAACCCTAGAATGGGGACATGCGTTTTTCGAAACGTACTTAGTAACATGGGGTCAAATTCACCCCAAAGGGGAAAATATACAATAAAATTACGGAATAAATATTTTAATAAATTTTACAAACAGCATGTCTTCTTAAATGACAAATAATGATAACAATAGCAAAAAAATAGAAAAAAATAAAATAAAAAAGTTTCAACCATATAGAAAAAAAAAAAATTTCTTGACATTTTTGAAAAATAAAAATTTCCTCTTTTTAGTTGAAGGGTATGGCTCTCTTTGCTGAAAGTTTGAAGTTCCAGCACCATGCGGAAGTCACCTAGTTTCTGAAATGAAAATTTGTCATTTTTTTTTGCCTTTTTTTTGGTGGGGTTTGGACTAGTGTTGGCCGAGCACCGGAATTTTGCGCACCGCACCGCACAGCACCAGGGTAAGCGCACCACGCACCGCAGCACACCCAAAGCCATCTTTGTTACACCGCACCGCACATCTATGTTTCAATGCGCACCGCACCACCACACCAGTACCCTGGATTTGTGTGACGCACCACACCAAAATAAGCGCACCACGCACCGCATCTCTATGTTTCAATGCGCACCGCACCACAGCACACCGCACCTCTATATTTTAAAATTGGTATACAATTGTCCTGTCAGAACACTTTAGCTCAGGAGTTAAATTATTTGTTGAAACATAAAAGTGAGTTGATATATTGTGCATTGAATTTGTAAGATATGTTATACTGTGGTGGGCTGACTGAAGTCTATGATCTATAGTTCCCCTATCAATATATGCCATATTTGGATCCCTAAGTATATCGGAATCTAACTTAATATCATTATTCATAATTTTTTTGAACTTATCTTGTAATAATGGTAAATAATCCTTCAATTTGTCAGTTACTGCCCATGCTTTTAATGTTATCAATCTTCTAATCTCAGTACTACACCCCATGATATCTATCTTTAATGATGGATTTTTGATGACTCTTTCAGCAGTTTCACTTATAAAGTAAAGATTAAATAAATGCTCCTCTATAAGTTGAATAAAAATCAGGATTTATTGTAAGATTTTATTTATCACAAGTTACAGAAATGTATCCTGAAGCTTTACAAAATGGTGTTGGAGTCATCCTATTCTGTTCTCCGGGAAAAGGAGTTGTTACACCAAAAATTTGTTTTCCTCAAGTTAATCTTAATTCATTAGACATATCTATCCATGAACATTTATATCTATATATAATGTCATATAAATTAATAGAAACACCCAATTTAAGATTAACGTATTTTTTCTTTTTATCTATTTCATCGTCTAAACACTTCATCACTATCCATATACTTTCATTAACATTTCCAGTGGCAATACGTGTCAATGTACTAGAGTATTGGTCAATCTCGTAGACAAATTATCGGCAATATCGATACTCGAACATCGATAATCCTCAGAACTCCAAGTGGCGTAAAATGGGTTAGCACTCCATAATTTGTTTATAAAAAGAGATTTAGAGTCCTAAGTAGAATAATCCAACCATTTCCTAATTTCTGGGTTGGTTACATTTTCATCTAAATATTTTACCGCAGCATCTCTTAACCATCTTTTTGGAGGAGACAAGTGGATGATATTTAAGGAATATGGATTTTCAAGTAAAGATTGGATGTCAGTTGCTTCTGGTATTTTGATATTAAAATATTTATTATATTCACTATTTTTATATGAACATTGATAACATTCCTTCCAATATTTTAGTAGAGATAAATGATAAGAAATAGGGTCTTCAAACACTGTCATGAAATGCGACATTGGTGACCATTGACTAATTTCTCCTAAATAATGATTGAAACATCATGCTAACACATTCTAAATGTTAATTTTGTATTCCAAATATCATGTCTAAAATTAACTTGATGGTATTGGTGATATGCCTGCTCTGTCACATGCCTCTGTTCCTGTCATTGCGGATCAATGATCCAGATCGTCATCAACACTGGCGAAGGGCTCATTACCATCAGGGAAAGATCTTATCTTTTTGGGACTGTTTTCAACCTCAGAGCCCTTATAAAAGTGTTGTTTGCAATAAGAAAATAACTTATGACATGTATGTTTCCTCCGGCTTGAGAGGTAAACCCAACCTAGCAAGACATTGTTCTAAACTAATAAGATACTTATCAACATATTGTTTGTTTGGAACACTTGAAGGAACTTCTAAGCATATAACCTGGTTATCACCTTGACCAAGTATTGTAATAGTATAATTATAATTGAAGGCATGAGCAAGAATTGCATTTATTGTTAAGATGGTCCAGCCCTTCTGTCTCATGCCTTCAAATCCACCTCTATGGAATCTATGTCCACCATTACCGTTGGAAGGCTCATCATCTGACAATATATTATCATATAATCGTTCTTTATGTAACCAAACTTTGTACATAAATCTTGTGAGAGTTTTGAAATAGATATTTTTTCCAAAATATTCATCGAAAGCAGCGAATGGTATTGCTGTATTTTCATAACGGAATCTGTTGTTCCATTTTGAGAAGTCTAAATTAATAAAGACAATATGTTTACCAACCTTGTCATAATTGTAAAGTGATGAAAACTGTGATAATCTATTATCAATCTCAACATCAGTTAGAGACATCGTTTGGTAAATCATATCAGAGAGTATAGTATGCTAAGTTCTTTTCTGTGGCGGTTTGTAAACAACGAATCATAAATGTTTGCTAACAAAACATTCTCCCGAACATTTTTTCTTAGAGCTCCTTTGGAACAAGAACGAAGTGGCAATGTTCAGTTGGCAGTGTTACATTATTATTAAAATAATTGATGACTTGTTCAATATATTTTTCTGGGCTTTTATATAGTCAAATAAAACACGTGTGTTATTATATGTTTGTGATGTGGTCTTTTATTTTTATAGAATGAACATTTATCAGAACATTGTGTCCATGATGTTCGACATGGGGCCATTACTTTATCCGATATCATGTTGTATAATGGCATATCAGATCTTGAAAATTGGATTTTACTTAATTTTCCAACAAATGATACCAATGTAAAAAAATGTATACTAAAAAATAACTTTACCTCTTATTCAAACAGTTCTACATCATTGGAACTCTTCCATATTCTTAAAAATGACATTGATTTTAAATTGATATTTAATTCAAACCCAAGATAGCTGTGTCTTTCATCAACCACGCCCTGTCCTTGTACACTTCACCATATTTTGTTTGTCCTTCGCTTCTTTCGCGTGTAAACTCGCATACTAAAATGTTCCTTCTTCACAGCGAATTTTTATTCCTTTGTACATAAGCACTAACAATGTCCCTTTGTCTTTTACCTTGTAACATTTTCCTCCTATTATAAAAATGCCTGCATATTTTAAGAATTGTTTCATGAAACTTATTCTCTTCAGTCCAGAAATTTATTAATGACCATAAACTAGTTTATGCAAAGCCTCTGACTAGTAATATTGTTTTTAATAATTTTTCCTTTTCATCTCTCATTTTTATTTTTTCACTTTCTTCTCACTTCAAAGGACTCACCCCTTTCTAACACATTATTTGACTTACATTTAAAAATAACGTAGAAAATTCATCGTAATTTCTTCTGAACAGCTTAAAAAGTTGCTCTACATTTGCTTCTCTAATACTTTTTTTGTCACCAAAAAATTAGCTAAAAATACCTCTTTCTTCATCCATATACTGAGTAATTTGTGAATCCTTTTTTTCCATATTATGAGTGGGTTACCGGTAGCCTCATAAAAAATACAAAGATCAAGAAGAAATTGATTGCACGGATAAAATTAATAGGAAGAAGCATCAGGAAAAGCTACAAACAAGACTTGAAATAAATTGTATATAGATAATTTAACATACCCAGGATCAAGAAGCCTGGATGGATTATTTAGCAGGAATTTGGTTGAAGATCACAATGATTTAAATCTTTCGTATATCAAAGGAGATGAAGTAAAGGTATTTATTTAAAGTAATTTATTGATGAAAGAAGAAAAACTATAATATAGATACACAAAAAGTATTAGAGTGGATTGGTTTTGAGAGAGCTGGTGTTCTTGAAAATCGAGATGTCGTACTTCGAACTCTGTAAATTGATATATGTCTATAACAAGTTTTTGCCTCAATTCACTAAGACAAGTGATAATCTGTACTCATAGAGAATCATATTTAAAGAATGAAAAAGTTTCTGTTAAAAGGCTCAAGGATTTATGTAATGAGGGCTTCCGAAGAAAAAAGATCGGTACACCGAATACCTTAACAAGGTGCACCTACACTGTGCTACATCTGAATACCTTAAACGTGATGTATTAGGTAATGTCCATAAGACGTATATGGTTGGAAAGATGATAAAACCATGGACATCTTCTAGTACAGCACTATTCCTAACAAGGAGAATAAAATTGAAAGAACAGTTATTTTATTCAGCACAAATTGATAACAGAGTACAAACAAAATCCAATTCAGGGATATAAAGGGTGAAGGACCTAGTCTACTTTGATTGGGGCGTATAAAGAAATTCCCCACCCAGGTGTTATTCTTCTTGTGGGTTTTGCCAATTAAAATATCAATCTTTATATAATCCAATTGTCTCATTCTTTTTAAACATACTGATTCGCGAATATGCTTATCCAGTTTGATTGTTATCAATACTTGTTGAAATAAGAGTAAAAGTTTTTTTAGTATAGTTGTCATGTTCATTTAGAAATTCCACAGGAGTCCGATCGATTTTCATTGAGAAAATTTAACTGCTAACTCTCCAATTTTCCCAAGATCTGATCATCTATCCATTATACAACCATGATATTTTGGATTCAATAGTTTAATGTCGTGTCTCCCCAGTGTCCCGAACATCTGGAGCATTGTGCTTTTTTCTACTATAAATGTATCACTTCTAATTACACAATTTAGATCAAAGACCCACTATTCTATACCACAAACACTATACAATCATCACTACACGTTTTATTTGTGTGGACTATTATTACAAGCTCCCATATCACAGATATTATATTTGGAACCTATACATTCTATTTGTTTTAATATATATAGAACACTGCAAATGCAACTATGGGTCATCTATCGCTTCTTGTCACATACTGAGCCTCATAAAAGGAACATTCGTATTCGGGGAGAACTTGTTTACTGTTAGCAACACACAGTTTATATTTCGTTGCTGTGTACTATATCCCGCAACAAGATAAAAGATATCTTATGCTGGGATACTCCTACTCCATTGTGCACTTACTGTTTACCAAACGATGTCTCTAACTGATGTTGAGATTGATAATACATATATGGTTTCATCACTTTCATATATATACTAATAGTTAAAACATATTCTTCGTTCCTTTATTTTAAACTAATAGTACTACATCTGCTATCACATCCTACCGTATACAATGATCTCCCACAATTTTCTAATCTGGTAATGCACGATTCTTCTCCAGCTTATTTTTGTCTTTGCGCTTCTGGCATCTTTGTGTATTATGTGAATTTCTTTCGACTACTAAAAGCCTTTTTTGCTCTCTCATAACATCACTTCCAATTGTCTCTTAAAACACTATCTCTTTTACTTGCGTTTCACTTATATCTAAACTTTTGGTCTGTGCGTTGTTATTCGTGTAGAACGATTATGGTCTACAATTTCCTTTCAATAACTTTAATATGGTATTGGATAAAAAGAGTTCCAGGCACATATTGATCCATCTCTTATCACAAAATCGGTGGTTATATTAGCGAGCTTAAGATGACCAATTTTAAGATTTACATACGTTATTGTAGATGGTCATTTTTTCCATCCTTTTAGTTTGTGGCCTTCACTTGAAGCTTGGTAATAAGACCCCATTATTTTTAATACACAAACCCATTGCTCCATTAGGGTCTGCCGCTGAGTACTAACTAAGCTTTTATTCAAATGTTGAATTCATCTGATAAAACACTATTACCCATCATTCTCGTTTGAACCAATCCCATCCGTTGTCAGACAACCTTCCGCCGTGGTTCAAACAAAAAACTTATTGGCCATTCCTTACCATAATACTTATCTCATGCGATATACCGTTCTTTCTCTTGAACCTTTTATGCATAATTATTATTTACCCATAAGCAACCTTTATTCGGAAGTGATTTACTAGACGCTTAACACGCCGGAATGACTCGAACTCCATTGTATATTATTTTTATAATGAGACACATAATCTTGCCTCTCCTTTTCATTACGATTTTTGGGACTCTATAATATCCAATGCCTCGCTCATTTCTCATTTGAGAGTACTATCTTCTTCGCATGTTGGAAACGATCTCACAACATCGAGACAGGTTTTGCTGTGGACGTCTTCTCTGTACCTAGATACAAACTTCACAATCTTCCAGCTAGATCTCTCCTCTGATATTATCTAGATATGTCACTCATCTAATTCATCATTCATCATCTAACATTTAACTTTGTATACGATTTATTGATCTTGGTTATGTTGACATTCCTTTTATAATAGTTAGTTAGGTACACTGGTTTATTCACATGTCGTGTCCAATTCAACTGAAGATGTAATTTTCATAGTTTTCTCTTCCTTCCCTCTGGTTTATAGATCCAGTTTTTCTCAAACCTTCCAAACCAAACATTTTCCTTTTTAGAACCTTCATTAGCTTAATCTTGATATTTTTTGTTGTTCTTCTTGTCTATATTTTCTAGATCTCGAAATACTCCAAAATATCTTTTGTTTCCAATATTAACACTCATCTTCATTCTTTCCATGTTTTCTCTAATCAACCATGGTATATCTCTAATTACTTCAGCCTAAATGACATAAAGCCTGCCTAATATTAACAAATTAATTTTTAACAAATTATATTTTAATTCGTGTAAAAGAATTTATAAATAATTTTGAAAATTTTAAAAACCTAATTATAGAGGGTATATAAACCTCAAAATAAGAGTGACGGCTACAAAAATCTGTTTGTATATATCTAAATAAAAATAAACAGATTAAGCGATATAAAGCCTACGTAATATTAGCAAATTAAAAAATAGATGCTTTCTAACAGGCCTAGTTATGGTGTTGATAAAGATGGTAGCGTGTTTTTTTTTAATTTCTTATAAAATAGAATTTATAAATAATTTTGAAAGTTTAATAAAATATATAATTATAGAGGGCAAATAAACGTCAAGATAAGAGTGACAGCTGCAATAATCTGTTTGTTTATATCTAAATAAAAATAAGCCTAAACTATATAAAGCCTACCTAATATTAGAAAATTAAAAAACCAGATACTTTCTAACAGTCTTAATTATGGTGTTGATAAACATGGTAGCCTACGAGTGTTTTTTAGTTCATTTAAAAATAGTTTGTAAACAATTTGGAAAATTAAAAAAATAATAATTAGCTATGGAGGGCACATAAACGTCAAGGTAAGAGTAACTGCTACAATAATGAGTTTGTTTATATCTAAATAAAAATAAGTAGCCTAATAATATAAAACAAATTAAAAAATCAGAATATTTTCTATCAGGCTTAGTTATTTTGTCGATAAACATGGTAGCCTAGGAGTATTTTTTAATTTGTTTAAAAATGGAATTTATAAATAATTTAAAAATTTAAAAAAAAAAATTATAGAATAAATAAACGTCAAGATAAGAGTGGCAACTACAAAAATGGGTTTTGTTTATATCTAATAAAAATAAACAGCCTAAACTTTATAAAGCCTACCTTATATTAGCAAATTAAAAAACAAGGTACCTTCTAATAGGCCGAATTATAGTGTTGATAAACATGGCAGCCTACGAGTAATTTAAAATTCTTTTAAAAATAGAATTTATAAATAATTTTGAAAACTTAAAATAATTATAGATTGTACATAAAAGTCAAGAAATGAGTGACAGCTATAATAATGGGTTTGTTTATATGTAAATAAAACGCGGCCAAACGATATAAAGCCTAAATAAATTGTTTTGAATATTTAAAAAAAAAAAATTATAGAGGACACATAAACGTGAAGATAAGAGTGACAGCAGCAATAATTGATTTGTTTATATTTAAATAAAAATAAGCAGCCTATACGATATAAACCCTACCTAATGGTTGAAAATTAAAAAAAACGAGATGCTTTCTAACAGACTTAATTATGGTGTTAAGAAATAAAGCCTACCTTATATTAGTAAATTAAAAAAAGATACATTCTAACAGGCTTAATTATGGTGTTGAAACAAATGATAGCCTACGAGCATTTTTTAACTTTTAAAAATAGAATTTATAAATAATTTAGAAAATTTAAAAAATAAATAATTATAGAGGCCAATTACACGTCAAGATAAGAGTGACAGGTACAATAATGGGTTAATTTATATTTAAATAAATAAGCTGCCTAAACAACATAAAGCCTACCTAATAGCAAATTAAAGTAAGATATTTTTTAACAGGCTTGATTATGGTGTTGATGAACATGGTAGCCTACGAGACTTTTTAAATTAATTTAAAAATCGAATTTTTAAATTTTGAAAATTTAAATAATTTAGAGGGCAAATAAACGTCCAAATAAGAGTGACAGCTACAATAGTGGGTTTGAATATATCTAAATAAAAATGAGCATAAACTATATAAAGCCTACCTAATATAAGCAAACAAAAAAAAAACAATATACTTTCTAACTGGTGTTGATAAACATGGTAGCCTACGAGTATTTTTTATTTATTTAAAATATACATTTTAAATAATTTTGAAAATTTAAAAAAATAATTATATACGTCAAGGTAAGAAAGGGTAACTGCCACAATAATGGGCTTGTTTATATCTAAATAAAAATAAGCAGCCTGATATAAAACCTACCTAATATTAGCAAATTAAAAAAGAGGTACTTTCTATCAAGCTTAATTATGGTGTCGATAAACATGGTAGCCTTGGAGTATTTTTTAATTCTTTCAAAAATGAAATTTATAAATAATTTTGTAAATTTTAAAAAAATGCATATAGACAACATAAACGTCAAGATAAGAGTGAAAACTACAAAAATGAGTTTGTTTATAGTTAAATAAATATAAACAGCCCATACGCTATAAAGCTTACCTAATAATTACGTTAAAAAAACTAAGATTCTTTCCAACTGGCTTAATTAGGGTATTGATAAACATGGTAGCCTGCGAGTATTTTTTTAATTCGTTTAAAAATAGAAAATAATTAATTTTGAAAATTTAAATAACATGATTATTGAGGGTACATAAACGTCATGATAAAAGTGACAGCTACAGTAATGGGTTTGTTTGTATTTAAAGAAAAATAAGCACACTAAACGATATAAAGCCAAAATAATAATAGCAAATGAAAAAAACAAGATACTTCCTAACAGGTTTAATTATGTTGTTGATAAACATGGTAGCCTACGAGTATCTTTTAATTTGTTTAAAAATATAATTTATAAATACTTTTGAAATTTAAAATGATTATAGAGGGCACATAAACGTCAAGAACGACAAGTGACAGCTACATTGGTTTTTTTTATATCAACAAAAATAAGCAGCCTAAATGAAATAAAGCCTACCTAATTTTAGCAAATTAAAAAAACAAAAACGATACTTTTTAACAACAGGCTTAATTATGGTGTTGACAAACATGGCAACGTACATTTTTTTTCATTTCGTTCAAAAATAGAATTTATAAATAATTTAGAAAATTTAAAATAATTATAGAGACGACATAAACGTCAAGATATGAGTGACAGCTTTAATAATGGGTTTCTTTATATCTAAATAAAAAGTAGCCTAAACGATATACAGCCTACCTGATATTAGAAAACTAAAAAAAAACGAGATTATTTCTAAGGGGCTTAATTATGGTGTTGATAAACAAGGTAAATAATTATAGAGGGCACATAAACGTCAAGATAAGAATGACAGCTAGAATAATGGGTTTGTTTATAACTAAATAAACAAATAGCCTAAATAATATTAGAAAATTAAAAACACAAGATATAAACATAGCAGCCTAGGAGTATTTCTTAATTCGTTTAAAAATGGGAGTTTATAAATAATTTTGAAAATTGAAATAAAGTAATTATAAAGAGCACATAAACGTCAAAATAAGAGTGACAGCTACAATAATGGGTTTATATCTAAATAAAAATAAGCAGGCTAAACGATATTAAGCCTACCTAATATTAGCAAATTAGAAAAGATACATTCTAACAGACTTATTTATGGTGTTGATAAACATGGTAGCCTACGAGTATTTTTTATTTCGTTTAAAAATAGAAATTATAAATAATTTTGAAAATTTAAAAAAAAATAATTATAGATGGCACATAAATGTCAAGATAAGAGTGACAGCTACAGTTTTGGGTTTGTTTATATGTAAATAAAAATAAGTGGCCTAAACGATATAAAGCCTACCTAATATTAGGAAATTGAAAAACACTTTCTAACAGCCTTAATTATGGTGTTTATAAACATGGTAGCCTACGAGTATTTTTTATAGTTCGCTTTAAAATACAATTTATAAATAATTTTGAAAATTTAAAATAATTATAGAGGGCACATAAAAGTCAAGAAACGAGTTGTTTATATTTAAATAAAAAGCAGCCTAAATGATATAAAGCCTACTTAATACTAGCAAATTAAAAAAACTATACTTTCTAACCGGCCTAATTATGGTGTTGATTAACATGGTAGCCTACGAGTATATTTTAATTCGTTTAATAATTGAACTTATAATTTTGTATAAATTTAAAAAAAAAACGATTATAGAGGGTACATAAGTGTTAAGATAAGAGTGATAGCTATAAAAATCTATAAAAATCATTCTTTAAATCATCAAGTGCAGTTGACACATAGCACAATAAGTCATTTTCACTTCCATTAAGTCACCAAAATCTTAAATCCAAATTATAACCACAAATTGACAAAACGTATTTCAAGTTGGTTAGCACCCGTTCATCACCACGTGCTAAATTTAGTCAACCATATTTTCCCTTCATAGAAGTAAATTAAAATATGAAATAAAATAAGAAAATAAAAAATAAAAAAAGAGAATCTTATATCTCTATTATTTAACACACTCAAATGAATATTAAAGTTGCTTCACTAATAAATAAAAACTAGATATCAATACCTTTGATTAAGTAATTAAAATTATTCTTTTTTTAACTAAGGAATACCATAGGGTAAACCGCAAATATTAACAAATGAAAAAAACGGGTACATTTGTAGCATTCTTAATAATGGTGTTGATAAACATAACCTTCAAATATTTTTTAATTTGTTTAAAAATAGAATTTGTAAGTAATTTAAAATAATTAAAGGTCATATAAACGTCAAGATATGAGTGACCGCTACAATAATTGGTTTATTTATATCTAAATAAAAAGCAGCCTGAACGATATAAAGCCTACCTAAAATTAGCAAATTAAAAACCTAGATAGTTTCTAACAGGCTTAATTATGGTGTTGAAAAACATGGTAGCCTACGAGTATTTTTTAATTCGTTTTAAAAAAGAAAATATATTATAAAAATTTTAAAAAAATTATAGTGGTTACAGCTACAATAATGGGTTTGTTTGTATAAATCAAAATAAGCTGCCTAAACGATATATAAAGATTACATAATATTAGCAAATTAAAAAAACTTTTCTAACAGGCTTAATTAATTAATTATCTTGTTAAATACGGTAGCCTACGAGTAATCTTTAATTCGCTTGATAATAGAATTTATAAATAATTTTGAAAATTTAAAAAAAGAAATAAAGAGCACATGAACGTCAAGAAAAGAGTGACAGCTACAATAATGAGTTAGTTTATATCTAAATAAAAGTAAGCAGGCTAAACGATATAAAGTCTACCTAATATAGGCAAATTAAAAAAAAGGAAGATACTTTCTAACATGCTTTATTATGGTGTTAATGAACCCGGTAGCCTACGAGTATTTTTTAATTCTTCTAAAAGTAGAATTTATAAATAACTAAAAATTTTAAAAATTAAGAGTGACAGCTACAATATTGGGTTTATGTATATCTAATTAAAAATAAGCAGCCTAAACGATATAAAGCCTATCTAATATTAGCAAATTAAAAACGAAACGAGATACTTTCTAACAGGCTTAATTATGATATTGATTAACATGGTAGCCTGCGAGTATTTTTTAATTCGTTTAAAAATAGAATAAATAATTTTGAAAATTTAAATAAAATTATTGAGTTCACATAAAGGTCATGATAAGAGTGACAGCTACAGTATGGGTTTGTTTATATCTAAATAAAAATAAGCAGCCTAATTAACAGGGTTCACACTGAAATTTTGAATTTGATTTCCCTGACTTTCCCTGACCTTCCCTGACCAAATCCGCAAATTTTCCCTGACCAGCGTGTTCGTTACTTTTGGCTTATAAAATATCTATTAATCATTATTGTAGCCTATTTACTCAGTTCATACATTAAATTATTGAAAATTTACTTTAGAAACTGTTCATCATCATTGATGAATTAAAAAAAAATATTTTATTTTTTTAGTAATCAGCCTATACCTTCCCCATAGCCGTCCAACGCACTCCTTTTTTTTATTTTTTCCAAAAGTAAACAGTTTTATTTATAGAAAAAGGAAATAAATTAAAAGCTTACATTAATGGACTAGGTGAATAACATCCACTGTGATCACAAAAGTTCTAAATGGGGAGATTTAGGTTAACTTTTTCTTCTCAAGCATCCGAAATTTTGATTTTATAGCGTCTTCTTCTGTCAAAGCTTTCAGTTTTAACATCTTTCTCTGCTCTTCAAGTTTATAGATCTGTATGAAAATTTTTCTTTTTTCAACCTTTTTATTCTCTTCTTTCTTCTTGATTCTCTCTTTGACTCTTTTGAGATGTTCTTCATATCCTGAGCAGCTCTTACATTTGTCAACATTTATTGAGTGATAGGGACTTTATGAATACTTTTCATGAGATCTTATAGCATTGTGCACTGTTCTTGAGAAATCAGACTATGTCTTTCTTCAGATTCTCCACTAAAATTTCTTAATTTATAGAAAACCCTCCTTCCATTGTCGCATTTCCATGAGAAAATATCAGTCCTAATTTAATAATTTGCCACAATTCCACATAACATTGATTCCCAGTACTAGAAGAAAAAACTAATCAAGTTCTTAGAAAGACAATCACCATCCAAAATATTTTGAATTTTAACTCCATGGGTAGAATGAGCTTCACTGCAAAGTAGAGTGTATTGTGCTTGTGCTCCTAGAAATATAGGGAGCAAGTCCATAGTTAATCACATATTTACATTTCTCATCGGCCCCATTTTAAAAATTGAAGCTACTGCACCATCTGGAAACATTAATTTAAATGTTTCCTATATCTGCACACACGAGTTTAAAGACATTTTATCATCCACCACCTTTAATGCCCTTAGTATTTCAGATCCTGTAACATCATCTTTAATGCAAAAAGATAAAACTGATTGATAAACTGATTTTGGTTGGTTATTAATAGAACTCTCAGGGTCATTTACAATCGGTTGAGTATGATTAGAAGTTAATGGAATGGCATAATTTTCAGCACACACTTTCACTAATATTTGTATTATTAGAACATGTAACGAAAAAGTTTTCAATGATGGTTGGTCCTGCTGAGTTTTGATTAAATTCAAATGAGTTTCCCATACTCTTGAATGTGAAACTCGGCTTGCGTCCTATGTTAGATAGATCAAAGTTCTTTTTACATACTTTACAGTATGCCTTGGAACTATCAGGTCCTTTACCCAACCACCTGATAAACTGTGGGTTCAGTTTGACGTCCAACCACTGGTCGTTAGTTAGTTTTTTGTTTGAAGTCATTTTATAAATAAATAATAAATACCTTCAACTGCACAAAAATCCAAAATCACTGCGTCAAACCTCAAAAAACACCTCAAAAAGTATAAATCCCTAAAGAGAAAAAAAAATGTAAATTGATTAAGTCGTAAGTCCCACATTTTAAAATCACATCCATACACCAACAATCACCTTCAATCAAAAGGATGAACTTGAACAACTCTACGAACAGAATAGGAAGAATACTAGGTAATAGGAACTAAAAAAATAGAAAGAAACAGGATAGAAGTATATTTATGGAATGTCATTCCTGCCCATCCTTTTCATTCACTTATCAAATACATCTCTATTCCACAATTATACAGTAAGAAAAAATATATCAAAATATGCAACTCGGTCCATGGATCATTCTTCATATGTTTTGGAAATTTTTAAAATTTCCATGACTTTTTGAATTTCCTGACTTTCAGCATATCTCTTTAAACGTTTCCTGACTTACCTGACCAATTTTTTCCCCCTGACTTCCCTGACCTTCCCTGACTTTACAGAAAGTGTGAACTCCTGATTTATATATATATATATATAGTATATATATATATATATATATATATCAGTTATATATTATATATATATATATATATATATATATATATATATATATATATATATATATATATATATATATATATTTTCTTTGTACGCCCAAAAATAGTCATTTCACAAAATGTACATTTATGGGTGAAAATCAGTTCGTCGCCCCAGTTATATGGCCGATTTCTTTTTGAAGGGCATATATAATTAGTTTACTAGGATGAAAAGCATGTTAGTCTAAATTTAATAACATCAGTAATGAATTTTATAACTGGATAATTTTTGTTTTTTGGTGCTTTCTGTGAAGTTTTGAATATTTAAATATACTTTTTTACACTTCTAAATAGCCCTTTGATGGAGCCTATTTCAGAGTGGCCGAACCTCTTGTCACCTCACCTACTTCGAAAAAAAATTTTCCTCTTTAATAAGTTAGGTTCTTTACCACGCTCCTCACTAATTAATACCCAGGACTTATAATGTAGGTCCCCTTCTTATCTTAATTGTGAAACTTTGTCTTGCACCACCCTTTTTGAGTTTTTTTTTGCTATCAGAATCTACGTAAACCTTTTTGCGAACATAATTTCAGGAAAAAACATTTATATTTTTTTACCTAAAGTCCTTTTGTTATGATAAAACACAAATGAGTTTTGGCAGACACTTAACCTTAACCCAAAATATTTGTAACATATTTTCTATTGAGCGATTTGCATGTTGTTGTTCAATTATTGTCTTAAGTAAAAATTTTGTATTTGTCTGTCGAGAGAGTTTATCCCTGAATGTAGAGTTTTTTTATTGGAATGTCGAGAGCGCTTTATTATGAAAATCTTTGTATAGTCTGTAGAGTTTTTTTTTTTCTTTAAATGTCAAGAGCGCTTTATTACAAAAATCTTTGTATTGTCTGTCGAGTTCCTTTTCTTGGAATGTCGAGAGCGTTTATTTTTATTAATTTTATAATTACTGTAAAAATTTCTTGGAATGTCGAGAGCGTTTATCTTTATTTATTTTATAAGTACTGTGAAAATTTCTTGGGGAATGTCGAGAGTATTTATTTTGATTTAATGTTATAATTTGTTTGAAAATTTCTTGGAATGTCGAGAGCATTTATTATGTCTATTCTTTTTTTTTTACTTTTTGTGAAAAGCATTGTTTGACTTTTTTTTTTTTTTTTTTTTTTTTTTTTTTTTTTTTTTTGCAAATTTATAGATTATTCTCATTTAACATCTCTTTTTTTGATAATGTTAATAACTGTGTGTCGAGAGAGGTTATGTCGATGTCTTGTAAAATATTTTCTTTTGCTATTTTTCATGTTTTGTAATTTCTTTAATATTTTTGTCCATTAGGCGCACATTGGATTTAATTTTTATATAAAATAAATGAAT
>JABUQX010030779.1:100000-130000 GCA_015478945.1 Trachelipus rathkii
ACTCCTATTATGCACCATTCTTCTCGAATCTGCCAAACTCACATTTCTCTCCTCCAGGTATTCCTTTACTGACTCAATCCACTTTTTCTTCAGTCTCCCAGTCAGTTGATTCCCAACACACTCACCACTATACATCCACTTAACCAACCAACTATCATTCATCATTTCCACATGACCAAACCATCTCAATGTATTTTCATTTACTCTCTCATTTACCCCTTTCTTCACACCACACAATTCTCCAATACGTTCATTCCTCATTATATCAATTCTTCTCACACCTAACACGCCCCCAAGATTGTCCATCTGAACACTGTACTTTAGATCTATACCTCATATACAATAATACATAAAAATACATATAATTCATAAATACATATAATTCAATTTCCTCTGCACAAGAGTCTACTGCGGTAGGTAATGAAGCCCCCAATTAATCAATTAATGGGATAGAGGTTCAGTGGCTACAAATTAATTAATTATACAACTGGAGCCTGGATGATCTTGTCTAGATGAAAAAGTTTTCCTCTGGACCAAGGTTGGACATTTAGCCAGCTGGAGCAGTCTTCTAGTCTATCATTTCAACTTTCAAATTATCCTTACACAAGTTTATATAATAAATAACACTTTTTCACTTTAAATGCTTTCAGACTGCACAAAATTTTACCCTCCATCTAGTGCCTTCAGTGATAGAATGTTTAACCATTAAATAAGCTGGTAAACTTTAAATTTTGAATATTAATTTGATTAAATCTATTAAATCTACCAATCCATCATTATTTTAAAAAGAAATAAATTAGAGTACTTAACAATGAGTTATGATTGAGAATCTTTCATTTCATTGTACAGTAATAATTGTAACTTATTTAAATCCTTTAAATAAAGATTAATTATAGAATGTTATATTTTTTTAAGCATTTTTCAAGAATATTGATTCAGAATAATATTTTCAATATTCATGCAAACTAAATTACATCACAACAAAAATCTCTTACACACTGTAATTATAGAAACCACAGTACTGCAAGATACTTTATTAAGATGCATAAATTTCAGTACCATTCTCATTTTAAATATTAAAAATCTGTAAGGTTTATATAAAGATTCATCAGTAAAAATAAGAAATATCTTGCAATAATAAAACATCTATATATGTATATCAGTAGTGGCCAATTAGTGACGCATCAAGCAATTTTAATAGTAAATAAAATTTTATCAAGATTTTGTGGAAATTTCAAGTAGAATATCAGGGTTCACACTAAAACTTTGAATTTGATTTCCCTGACTTTCCCTGACCAAATCTGCAAATTTTCCCTGACCAGCGTGTTCGTTATTTTTGGTGTATAAAATATCTATTAATTATTAGTTGCAGCCTATTTACTCGTTCATACATTAAATTATTGAAAATTTACTTTTAGAAATTGTTCATCATCATATGAATTTAAAAATATTTTTTAGTAATCAGCCTATACCTTACCCATAGCCGTCCAAAGCTTAATTTCTTTTATTTTTTCCAAAGAAAACAGTTTTTATTTATACAAAAGAAAATAAATTAAAAGCTTACATTAATAGCCTAGGTGAATAGCGTCCACTGTAATCACAAAAGTTCTAAATGGGGAGATTTAGATTAACTTTTTCTTCTCAAGCATTTGAATTTTTGATTTTATAGTTATCTCTTCTGTTTGTTCCTCTCAGTTTTTACATCTTTCTCTGCTCTTCAAGTTTATTGATCTGTATGATAATTTTCTTTTAATAATCTTTATTCTCTTCTTCTTTTCTTTCTGTTTGACTCCTTTGAGATGTTCTTCATATCTCCTATGGGCAGCTCTTCTTACATTTGTCATTTTTTGAGTGATAGGAACTTTTATGGAATACTTTCATGAGATCTTATAGCATTGTGCACTGTTCTTGAGAAATCAGACTATGTTCTTTCAGATTCTCCACTAAAATTGCTTAATTTATAGGAAACCCTCCTTCCACTGACTGTTGTATTTCCATGCAAAAATATCAGCCTAATTTAATAATTTGCCACAATTCCGCATAACATTGATTCCCAGGTACTATAGAAGAAAAAAACTCATCAAGTCTCTTAGAAGGACAATCACCATCCAAAAATATTTTGAATTTTAATTCAAGGGTAGAGAATGAGCTTCACTGCAAAGTAGAGTATAGTGCTTTTTTTTTCTCAGCAACAGAATCTGTGATTCGGTTATTGGTGTACAATGCCTCTAGCAATAAATCAAATCTTTGTTTCTCTTGTTCTGGCTGATGAAAAATTATACTAGGATCCAATGATGAGAGCCCTTGGACAGGCTTGTACTTCAGAGGACATCTTTCTAATATCTTTTCTGTCATTTTGATTAGCAGTCTGGCATTCAAGTTTTTCATGTAAATCTAATGCAAAAGCTTAGTTGTTGCCAGCAGGCATTTTACTGGACTTAAGAAATCTTTCCATAATATTAAGTGACGAGACATTGTAAATCTGTGAACAGAATGAACCAAAGTTCAGTTTGACGTCCAACCACTTGTCGTAGATTAAGTTAAGCTTTTTTTTTTTGCTTGAAGCTATCTTTTATAAATAAATAATAAATACCTTCAACTGTACAAAAATCAAAAATCATTTGTCAAACCCCAAAAAAAAAACTCTCAAAAAGTATAATTTCCTAAAAAGAAAAGATAAAAAAAGATTAAGTCATAAGTCATACAGTCTAAAACACATCCATATACCAATCACCTTCAATCGGAAGGATGAACTTGGAACAACTTCTACGAACAGAATAGGAAGAATAGTAGGTAATAGTGAACTAAAAATAGAAAGAAACAGGATAGAAGTAGATTTATGGAATGTCATTCCTCGCCCATCCTTTTCATTCACTTATCAAATACATCTCTCATTCCACAATTATACAGTAAGGAAAAAAAATATATCAAAAATATGTAACTTGGTCCATGGATCATTCTTCATATGTTTAAAATTTTAAAATTTCCTGACTTTTTTAAAATAAATATTTTCAAAGGCTATTTTTAAAACGTTTCCCTGACTTTCCCTGACCAATTTTTTTCCTTGACTTTCCCTGACTTTCCAGAAAGTGTGAACCCTGATTAATATTAGCAAATGAAAAAAACAAGACACTTTCTAGCAGGTTTAATTAGTGTTAATAAACATGGTAGCCTACGAGTATTTTTAATTCGTTTAAAAATAGAATTTATAAGTAATTTTGAAAGTTTAAAAAAAATAATTGCGGACGCCATGGCACATAAACATTAATATAAGAGTGACAGCTACAATAATGTTTATTTATATCTAAATAAAAATAATCTGTCAAAATAATATAAATCCTACCTAATATTAGCAAATTAAAAAAAAAAAACAAGATACTTTCTAACAAGTTTAATTATGGTGTTGATAGACGTGGTAGCCTAGGAGTATTTTTTAATTCGTTTAAAAAAGAATTTATAAATAACTGAAAATTAAAAGTTATTATAAGGGCACATAAACGTCAAAAAAGATAAGAGTGACGTCTTCAATAATGGGTTCATTTACATCTAAATAAAAATAAGCAGCCTTAACGATATAAAGCCTACCTAATACTATAAGCAAATAATAAAAAAAAGATACTTTCTAACGGGCTTAATTATGGTGTCGATAAATATGGTAGCCTAGGAGTATTTTTTAATTTTAAAAAATGAATTTATAAAAAATTTTGAAAATTTATAAAAAAAAAATAATTATAGAGGGTATATAAACGTCAAGTCAAGAGTGACAGCTACAATCATTGGTTTGTTTATATCTCAAAAAAAATAAGCAGCCTAAACAATATAAAGCCTACCTCATATTAGCAAATAAAAAAAAGACATTCTAACAGACTTAATTAGGTGTTGATAAACATGGTAGCCTACGAGTTTTTTTTAATTACTTTAAAAATTGAATTTATAAATAATTTTGAAAATTTTAGAAAATAATTATAGAGGGCACATAAACGTCAAGATAGGAGTGACAGCTGTAATAATTTGTTTGTTTACATGCAAATGAAAACAATCAGCCTAAACAATATAAAGCTTACCTAATATTAGCAAATTAAAAAAAAGGATACTTTCTAAGAAGCTTAGTTATGGTGTTGATAAACATGTCACCCTACGAGTATTTTTTAATTCGTTTAAAAATAGAATATAAGTAATTTTGAATTTAAAAAAAAAAATTTATAGAGGGCACATAAACGTCAAGATAAGACTGACAGCTACAATAACAGGTTTGTTTACATCTAAATAAAATTAAGCAGCAAATACGATATAAAGCCTACCTAATATTAGCAAGTTATAAAAGCTAAGATACTTTCTAACAGGCTTAATTTTGGTGTTAATAAACATTGTAGCCTACGAGTATTTTTTTAATTTGTTTAAAAATAGAATTTATAAATAATTTTTGAAAATTTAAAATGATTATAGAGGGCACATAGACGTCAAGATATGAGTGACAGCTACAATAATGGGTTTGTTTATATCTAAATAAAAAGCAGCTTGAACGATATAAAGAATACCAAATATTAGGAAATTAAAAAAAGGCGATACTTTCTAACGGGTTTAATTATGGTGTTGATAAACATGGCAGCCTACGAGTATTTTTTAATTCGTTTAAAAATAGAATTTATAAATACTTTTGAAAGTTTAAAAAATAATAATTATAGACTGCACATAAACGTCAAGATAAGAGTGACAGCTACAATAATGATTGTTCATATCTAAATGAAAATAAACAGCCAAAACTATATAAAGCCAACTTAATATTAACAAATGAAAAAAGTAGAAGATACTTTAATTATAACAGCTACAATAATGGGTTTGTTTATATCTAAATAAAAAGCAGCCTAAACGATATAAAGCCTACTTAATATTAGGAAATTTAAAAAAAGGCAATACTTTCTTTCGGGCCTAATTATGGTGTGAAAAACATGGCAGCCTACGAGTAATTTTTAATTCGTTTAAAAATAGAATTTAAAAGTGCTTTTGAAAGTTAAAAAAAAAACAATTGCAGACTGCACATAAAGGTCAAGATAAGAGTGACAGCTACAATAATGTTTGTTTATATTTAAATAAAAATAAGCAGCCAAAACTATATAATGCCTACTTAATATCATGGCTGCGGAGCCGGCAAATTTTTTTCCTGCTCCGACTCCGGCTCCGGATCCAGCATTTTAAAATTACCCGGCTCATGCTCCAGCATTTTAAAATTACCCGGCTCCGACTCCGGCTCTGACTGCGGCTCCGGCTCCGGCTCCGGCTCCGACCCCTAGTTATAATTCCTTCTCCATTTACCGTCATGAAATCATTAATTCTGATACAAAATTTTGAGGGTATGATGAAATTAAATGTTTGTTAATGACATCTTTATTAGCTTAGAATTTAAAACTTAGAAAATATTTTATAGAAAATAAGAATTTTAAGAAATACAGAAAAGGAATCATCTACTTTCTTCCTAAATTTTAATATAATGCCTCTTTGAACGATGAACTGCCTGTACAGTTACGTAATATAATTTTATTATTTTTTTTCCTAAAAAGAATAAAAATCATATTTTAGATTCATCCTAAAGTTTAAAATAATTCCTCATTGAACTATGAGCCTGAACATATATAACATAATTTTATTCAAAACAGATTATATATATATATATATATATATATATATATATATATATATATATATATATATAGCAAAGAATAGTTAGTATATATATATATATATATGTTATAAACAGATATATATATATATATATATATATATATATATAATTCACTTTCTCTTCCTAACTTTTAAAATAATTTCTCTTTGAACAGCCCGACCATGTAATGTAAATTTATTCAAAACAATTGTTCTTAAAAATAAAACCATCAATAAAATCCTCCTTTAACGATGTCCTCGGATCTAAGGACATCCTCCTTTAACGATGTCCTTAGATCCGATTTTATTATTTTTAAAGCAGAAAATAAGCTCTCAACATTCACTTGAATAGGAGGCAAAGCTGTAATTGTGAAAGCGGCATCTTGAAAATTTTTAGTATAGCAATTGATTGCCTCTTTAACTGATAACCTTTGATTTCCGGTCGATTTTCATTATTCCATCTAATGACTTATGGAATTATACCTTTGTTTTTCTAGAAAATATTTAGGTTGAATGTCTTTTTACAAGTAGATTGTCTTTTTAGTTTTTTCAATCGCTTTTCTGCATGCTCCAATTTTTCCCATTATCTGGCAAATTTGACTTCTTCACTTGACAAAATTCTACAAGGGAGGATTCCTGAAACTGCTGAACTATCTGACTCCGGCCCAGATTTCTGTTTGATAGCGTTATTCATTTTAAGTCCTAGTTCACAAAGAACACTCCTAGCTTTAAATATCAGATCTTCAGTTCTGAGAAAGATTCTAAACAAAGATTGTCGACAAAAATATTTTATTTTCAGTTAACATTCTTTCCTTCTTTTCATGGAATTTATTTGTGATTTGCTAAAATCCGTTCTCTATAAAAATTTTATAAAAAATTCTGCAGTCAAGTCTTCTGATTGAATATTTTTTGTTGTAATGTAACAATATTTAAATAATTCTATACATTATTATTATAAATATAAGCAAAGAAAGTTCAGGAATTTGGCTAATTAAACACATCATACTGCTACTATAATCTTTTAGTTGCAGAAGCCTTTAGAGCAGAGATTCCCAACCGGTGTGCCGCGGCACTTAAGTGTGCCGCGAGATCTGTCAGGGGTGCCGTGATTTTAACCTAATTGTAACATTTCTAACCATTTTAATGAAATAATTAATACAAAATTTAGATCAATTCTTTTTAAAAGCTGTCATTCTAACTTTCTCCAGGAACAGAATTTAATTCATATACTATATATATATATATATATATATATATATATATATATATATATATATATATATATATATAGTTATATATATATATATATATATATATATATATATATATTTGCACACAGAATGCTTTGTGCTTTGTGTAGAATCAGTAGAGTTGAGTCAATAAGTAAATAAATTAATTAATGTTACTAGGGTTGTGAAGTGTTACATAAGTGATCAATTCTGAAATGGATAAGTTTGTAATAAGAAAACGTAAACTCGAGGAAAGCGAACTTGTGCCACCTACTTTAAGTGAGAGTAATTTGAACATTATCATTCCTGGATCTTCAACATCAAAAAAATTTCTTTTAAAGAAAAGAACGTATTTAGAGAGTTTTATTTGTCCTACGGATTTTCATGGAACAACGATGCAGATAATCCACGTCCCCTGTGCTTAGTGTGTGGTGAAACGCTACAATGAAGCCATAGTCCCCAGCAAACTTAAGACATCTTGCTACGAAGCACCCAGGTGTATCCCAGAAACCCGGCTCATATTTTTCAAGGCTATTAGAAAATCAAGAGAAAATTGGTAATAGAATGTTGAAGAATTTTACCACAAGTGACGCTGTTCTCGAAGCTTCATTTAAAGTTGCCAAACTGCTCGCCAAGAAATTGAAACCTCATACAACTGGAGAGGATATCATTATCCCGGCTTGCAAAATTTTCGTTGAAACCATACTTGGAAAGATGAGGAAGATGAAATTTCAAAGGTTCCTCTCTCAAACAATACTAGCAGCCGTAGAACATCTGAAATGTCATTAAATATAAATGAACAAGTCATAGATAAAATAAAAACTCACCATAAATTTGTTTACAAATAGATGAAACTACTGATATTACTGCCAAAAATCAGTTTCTTGGATTCTGAAGATTTATTGACGGTAAATATATCGTGGAGCAGTTTTTGTTTTGCAAAGAGTTGGAAACAACTAGTACCGGCGCCTATATTTTCGTTTCCGTCTCTTCCTATCTCGATAACAATGGTCATTCATGGAACGACTGTTGTGGAATACGTACTAATGGTGCACCATCAATGACAGGAAAGTATAAAGGGTTTACTGCGCGAGCTTTACAGGAAAATGGATCATTGATAATAACTCACTGCTTTCTGCACAGAGAAGCACTAGTAGGGAAAAATTGTGGTGAGCAGTTCGCTGAAGTTATAAATCGGGTTGTGAAGATGATAAATTACATTAAATCGTGACATTTGAGGTGTAGACTCTGAAAAAATATGTTGTGAAATGGATGCACCATATACTTCATTATTATTACATACAAAAGATAGATGGTTATTTCGTGGTAGAGTACTGAGCCGCGTTTTCACACTCAAAGAAGAACTAAAAGTCTTTTTTGAGAAAGAGAAACATGATGCATTTTCTAGGTTGCTGCAAAATGATGATTGGTGTTTACAGCTGTCATATCTGTCAGATATTTTTAGTAAATTAAATGAAATACTTCATTGCAAGGACGACAAGAAGCAATAGTTTTTTCAAATGCAATTGAGAAAAGTGATTTTTTAAATTTTCCATCTCTTTTACAATTTTCGGAACGTAATGGCGAAGAAAAGCTAAAAGACCTCATTCTTGATCATTTATCAAAATTGCAAGATGCAGTAGATAAGTACTATCCTTCTCTTTCCGTTAAGAATCTTGAATGGATTGTTCCCCATTTTACATGGCAAATATTGCTGAAGAACTAGATTTCATATCTTCTGAAAGAGACGAATTCAATGATCTCTGCGCTGATTCTTTACTGGAAATTAAACTTGAGAACACTGACTTATCAGTGGCTGCTTTTCGGCTTAGCATAAAAAAGGAGTATAATAACCTAGTAGAAAAAGCCATAAGTTTCCTTTTGCCATTTTCAACGTCATACTTGTGTGAACAAGCTTTCTCTGCAATGGTCACAATAAAATGCATAATAAGAAATAGATTGTTGAATCTTGAAGAAAATATGCGTGTTGCGTTATCAAACATCAGACCTAACATACAATATTTATGCTCCAAGCATCAAGCACAAATTTCCCATTAATATTATTAGTCGATTTCTGAATAATAAAAAAATTATAATAATATTATTATTATTTTATAAAATTTAAAATTTATTATTATTATTATTATTATTATTATTATTATTATTATTATTATTATTATTATTATTATTATTATTATTATTATTATTATTATTATTATTATTGTAACAAGTGTGCCTCAAAAATTCCACATCCTCAAATAGGGTGCCGTGAATTACAAAAGGTTGGGAATCACTGCTTTAGAGCATAAGACATGTACTTCCCCATCTTGTCTCTTGACCTAAGATTGCCACTTTTGCAGCTTGATTCTTTAGAACTTCCATTAATTTTGGGGTATATGCTGCTTTTGCTATTTGTCTCGCCCTGCTTATAAGATTTGCTCTATGAGTATTGTGGAGACCATCACGCACTGCTAACTGTAAAGTATGAACACATCTCATGTGTGCAATGTTAACGTTAAACATAGTCTTTTTCATAGTTTTATCGTCATTCTGGAAAACAAGTATTACTTCTTCGTTTTGACATTCATTAAAATCAGTATCACATTACCAGCTTCCTATTTCCTCACCCTCATTGTCCTTATTTAATTTTTCAATCGTACTGATCATGTTTGATGCGTTATCCGTAACTAAGCTAATTACTTGTCTCTTGTTATTTTGAATTCTTTTAAGATGTCTAACAAATTCTTGAATATATTCCCTGAAATGTTGAGTATTTTTTTTTTTTTACTGCTAACGTTTTAGAAATATTGTTATCTTCGTCCACATATATAAAATTATTGACAAAATAATTTATCTTTGCCCATGTGTAAAGTATCCATTTTTCTTAAATGCACAAAGCGTCCCTTTATGCAATTATTAAGTATATTTTTTTGTTTATTTTTTCTTCTAGAACTATTTTACAAATATTTTTCCAGTCTCAAAGGGACTCCAGTTTCTAAGCCAGTCATGTCTCCACACAGTGTTTTTAAATCCTGGTCTTCATGCAAAGAAAACTAATGGGTCACTATCTTAAACAACCATTATAACCAGTTGTATTTTGAATTTTTCACTTATCATAGACAGAACAAGTTTCTGGCATCTGAAAAAGTTTCCACTTTTAGTCTGAAGTCTTTGAAATTAAAGGTTTATCCTGATTACCTTTAGCTTCACCTTCTTTTTTTAACAATTGCAGCAAATGTCTGGATGAGAAGGTTTTGAATATTGAAATAATTTAAAGTAACCCCGACGATAGATTGTTATCATATGAGTAACTGGTAGTTAGGTGGTAGACTCTTTTTGTGCATGATCGAACTGACTGTTTCAATCAACTGTGTTAACTTCATATTGACAAATGAAAGTATTTTTATCATCAGAGTGAGTAATATATTCAATACATGAGGTGTTTCTGATTTTGGTTTAGTTGACATGATTTTTCTAAGGATATTAAACTTAATTAATTAAGGTTATCTATAGAAGTACCGAAACTTTTTATTATTGAATAATAAATACACATAAGCAAATTTCTGGAAAAAAAGAGAAAATATATATATATATATATATATATATATATATATATATATATATATATATATATATATATATATATATATATATATATATATAGTATATATTTATATATATATATATATATATATATATGTTTATAATTGAAATATTGGAATATAAGAATTCAAAGTGGTTTCTAATTTCAAATATATATATATATATATATATATATATATATATATATATATATATATAATATAAAAAGAGTGGATGTGGGGAGGTATATATATATATATATATATATATATATAACACCTGTAGTAATAAAATTAATAATTACTTAATTTTGTATTTTGCCGGAGCAGCCTCTTTTTTTGCGGCTCCGACTCCGGCTCCGGCTCCATGTCCTCCTAAAATTTCGGCTCTGATTCCGGCTTCAGATCCCCAAAAATTTCGCTTCCGGCTCCGGCTCCACCCAAAACCTTGCGGCTCCAGCTCCGCAGCCCTGCTTAATACTATCAAATTAAAAAAAGAGGTACTTTCTAACAGGTTTAATTATGACTGTTAAACTAATGGGTTTGTTTATTTATATCTAAATAAAGAGCAGCCTAAATGATATAAAGCATACCTAATATTAGGAAATTAAAAAAAAGGTGATACTTTCTAACGCGCTTAATTATAGTGTTGATAAACATGGCACCGTACGAGTTTTTTTAATTCGTTTAAAAATACAATTTATAAAAAATTTTGAAAGTTAAAAAAAAAAATAATTACAGACTGCACATAAACGTCAAGATAAACTACAATAATGTTTGTTTATATCGTAATAAAAATAAGCAGCCTAAGCAATATAAAGTTTATCTAATATTATCAAATTAAAAATAGTTTCTAATAGGCTTATTTATGGTGTCGATAAACATGGTAGCCTAGGTGTATTTTTTAATTTGTTTAAAAAGGAATTTATAAATAATTTTGAAAATTAAAAAAAAATAATTATAGAGGGTAGATAAACATCAAGAAAGATAAAGAGTGACAGCTACAATAATGGGTTTGTTTATATGTCAATAAATATAATCAGCCTAAACTATATAAATCTAATAATATCAAATTAAAAAAATAGATACTTTCTAATTATGGTGATGATAAACTTGATAGCCTACGAGTAATCTTTAAATCATTTAAAGAAAATAGAATTTATCTATTTTGTAAAATTAAAAAAAAAATTATAGAGGGCACATAAACATCAAGATGAGAGTGACAGCTATAATAATGGGTTTGTTTATATTTAAATAAAAATAAGCAGCCTAAATTATATAAAGCCAACATAATATTAGGAAATTAAAAAAAAAGAACGATACTTTATAACAGGCTTAATTATGGTGTTGACAAACATGGTAGCCTACAAGTATTTTTTATTTCGTTTACAAATAGAATTTATAAATAATTTTGAAAATTTAAAATAATTATTGAGGGCACATAAACGTCAAGATATGAGTGACAGCTTTAATAATGGGTTTGTTTATATCTAAATAAAAAGCAACCTAAACGATATAAAGCCTTAATAATATTAGCAAGTTAAAAAACAAGATACTCTCTAACAGGCTTAATTATGGTGTTGATAAACATGGTAGCCTACGTGTATTTTTTAAAATTCGTTTAAAAATAGAATTTATAAGTATTTTGAAAGTTTACAATAATTGTAGAGTGCACATAAACGTCAGGATATGAGTGACAGCTACAATAATGGTTTGTTTTTTTAATCTGTATAAAAATAAACAGCGTAAATAATATTAGCAAATTAAAAAACGAGATAGTTTCTAACAGGCCTAGTTATGGTGTTGATAAACAAGGTCGCCTAGGAGTATTTTTTAATTCATTAAAAAATGGAATTTATAAATAATTTTGAAAATTAAAAAAAAATAATTATAGATGGTACATAAACGTAAAGATAACGAGTGACAGCTACAATGGGTTTGTTTATATCTAAATAAAATGCAGCCTAAACCAGCGGTCTCCAAACTTTTTTGATCGCGTACCCCTAAGGCGAAAATAATTATAAGTTGTACCCTATAGGCCTAATGTAACTTAATATAATATAATATAATATACTATAATATAGTATGTTATAGTGTAACAATATGCACATAATATAATATAATATAATATATAATGAAAGACACGGCGAACATTAAGAGAATCTCACACTCACGTGATACACGATCATTAACTCGCATTTGATCGTGAGCTTGCTTCTTTGACGTACCCACCCCCAAGTATCACTTAGAGTACCCCCTCAGTTTGGAGACCACTGGCCTAAACAATATAAAGCCTACCTAATAGCAAATGAAAAAAAGGTAGTTTGTAACAGGCTTAATTATGGTGCTGATAAACATGGTTAACCTACGAGTTGTTTTTATAATTTGTTTAAAAATAGAATTTTTAAATAATTTAAAATTATTAGAGATCATATAAATGTCAAGATATAAGTGACCGCTACATTAATGTTATTTTATATCTAAATAAAAAGCAGTCTAAACGATATAAAGCCTACCTAAAATTAGCAAATTAAAATAACGACATGGTTTCTAACAGGCTTTATTATGGTGTTGATAAACATGGTAGCCTACGAGTAATTTTTAATTCCTTTAAAAATAGAATTTATAAATATTTTTTAAAATTTAAAAAAATAATTGTAGATGGCACATAAACGTCAAGATAGCTGCAATAATGGTTTTTTTTATATCTAAATTGATAAAAATCTCTGATAATACTTATCAAAGTTCCCACCTTAAAAGAAACAACTGCTCTCTTCGAAATTTTAATAAGAACAAAATTGCATATTTACGTAACTTATTAATTTTAGCTTTGGTGTGAAGCAATATATATATATATATATATATATATATATATATATATATATATATATATATATATATATATATATATATATATATATATATATATATATATATATATATATATATATATAAAAGGAGTTTTTTTGCTTCTTTAAGGGCACGTTGTGTAATGAAATTTGGGTAAGAAAGTTTGTTAAAAATAGAGAATAGGAAATCAAATTCGGTTTGTAGAAAAGAGGGAGAGTATATTCTTAGAGCTCTGAGTAATAGGGAGGAAATTGTGCCTATTTTTGTATTGGTTGAATGGGAAGAAAACCAATGTATGTAACTTGGGTTGTAAGTAGGTTTGCGGTAAACAGAAAATTGGAGAGTAGTAAAATGATTGGACCAAGTTATAAGAACGTCAAGGAATGGTAGGGAATTATTTTTAGAATTTTCAATTGTGAATTTTATTTTAGGGTTAATAGTGGATATTGAGGATATTGTGTGGGTTAATTAATGCTGGAAAGAATAGATGCAAAAATATCATCCACATATCTGTACCAAGTAACATTATTAAGAATGGGGTTAATAAATATATAATAGATTTCAAGAAGTTCCATGAAAATGTTACTTAGGACAGGTGAAAGGGAAGAACCCATACTAAGACCAGAATTTTGTTTCAGAAAAGTGTTATTAAATTCGAAAAAGTTATGTTCTATGGTAAATAGGATTAATTGTTTTAAAGTATCAAAGGGAAATTGTAATATAAAATTTTCATCAATAAAACGTGATAAGAGGGAAAGTGTTAAAGGGATAGGTACGGAGGTGAAGAGTGAAGTTACATCAAAACTTACAAGAGAGTGTTATTGTGGATTGAAGTTTTTGTTTTTTATGATGAAATCTTCAAGATTGGTAATATGTGAGGAGATGTGTCCAACAGGAGGAGAAAGCTGTTTAGCTAACCATTAAGATACTTTATAGGGGACTGAATCTATGTTAGATATGATGAGGCTGAGAGGGGTATTTGGTTTATGGGTTTTGGGGTTGCCGTAAAATTTAGAAAGGCAAGGGCGAGTGTCTTTTAAGTCATTGTGAAGCTGAGCGTGTTCTGAATGGATGTTTTTTAGTTTATGGTTGAAGTTAATTTGAGAAGGTTTTATGAGGTTTTTAGTGAGGAGGGAATGTGTTGTTATCAGATAGTAAATCGTTACATTTATGTAGATAGTCGGTTTTGTTAAATATAACTGTTACATTTGTCGGATCGTGGTAATCTGATTGATCGCTGTTTGTCGTCAATACTTGAAGAAGGCCGTCCTTATGGCGAAAGCTCTTATTTGTAACTTTTTAATGTTTTTAAAGTAAAGTGTTTTAATGAAAAGAACCTGACATATATAACCTTTATAGCAACAGTGGGTATTATACCAAAGTAAATGTTTATAAGTGATTAATAGCTTAAACTCATAGTATATATATATATATATATATATATATATATATATATATATATATATATATATATATATATATATATATATATATATCACAGTTTAAAAAAGATTTAATCAACCATTTTTCTCTTCTCTCTCTTCTTCCTCTTCTGTTATTTCTCTTTGTACATATAACCTCATGTTGTCGGTTCTTAATCCTTCTTTCGTTAATACATCCGCTATCTGCGCTTTTGTGTCTATCCATCTTATTTTATTTGTTTCTTTCATTTCTATCATTTCTTTAATAATAGAAGTGGAATAAATAGCTTTTCTCAGGGTTTTGATATCAGTCTTTATTTCTATCGGTACATTTTCCTTTGTAATTTCTTTCCAGATGTTTTTCAAATAAATAGTTGTCTCAGCTCCTTCAATTAATACTAACGTTTCTGTTTCTATTGTTGATCTCGCCACCCTCTTGGCAACTCCTGACTTCCAAAAAATTGGACACTTTCTGTTACTTTCATCTACTTTAATTATATAACCTATTTGTGACTTCTCTTTGTCTACATCACAAAATGAAGCGTCTGAGTACACTTCACTCCTAATTTTTCCGTCTCAACTCCTCCATCTTTACTTTTAACTTTTCACTTCTTATTTTTTAATTTTTATACTAATTTTTTTTCATATCCTTCTCATAAGCTATTTTATTAGCCTTGCTCAAGTCACCCACACTATAAGCAATGATCGGTCTACTATGTTGACTCGCCTAGGTTTGTTGTCCAACTAAAGATCTGTATCTTGTCCTTTCTTCTTTATTTAATGCTTTCTCTCCTTTTTTTATAGGTCCGTAGATCTCATCATCAGTTTGCATCGTTTTTTTTTAATTTTCTTGACTCAACCATAAGCATCCTTCTTTTTGTTTTGCTTTCACTCCGATGTATTTAAATAATCCTTGTTCTTCTGTTCCTATTTTTAAATTTTGTTACACATTAGTCCTGTTAATTGGTACACATTAGTCCTTTTAATTCGTTATCCCTTTTCCAACTAAATATTGTTGGATCTAATGAGCATTTCTCTTCACCTACTTTCATTGTTTTTACCATTTTATCACAGCAAACTCTAGCTGTGTTTTTTCAATCCATAAACTGCTTTCTTTAACTTCCATATTTTGTTTGTCTTTGCTTCTTTCGAGGGGGATATATAAATTGTTCTTTTAATTTTACCTCCTTGTAGATATGCTGTCTTAATGTCCATGATTTTACATTTCCAACCATATCTCTGATATACCTATACGTATTTTTTAAGGTTTCAGTAGGACATGTAGATGCGTATGTTGAGTATTCTCCATGTTTTTCTTTCTCACTACTAACCTTGCTTTACAAACCCTTTTTCCTTTCATTTTTTCTGTCACTATCCACCTTGTGGTTCAAACTTTTTGACTTCCCACATTTACAGCTTCGTACACCTCATTTTCAATCCAGCTTTCCAACTCCTTTACTTTTGCTTCTAATAACTTTTTGTCTTTAAAATTAGCTAAAAATACCTCTTCTTCATCCGGTATACGAGTAATTTTTTCCATTTATTAAAATCCATCCAGGTTTTTTGTCCTGTACGTAAATTCTCTACATTATAACAATTATTCCAAGTCTTGCTTGCAGCTTTTCCTGCTCGTCCTATTATTTTTACCGCTATCATTTCTTGAACTTTTTTATGTGCTCGGTACCTCTCACCTCCCTTCATAATCGATATTCTCTTCTTTTTGAACTTCTTCTCTTTCAAGTTCATCTCCTTCATTAATCCGCTTAAAATTATGTCTTTTTATATCTTTCTCTTCCTCGTCCGATTCATGTTGTTCTTCATTAATTCGATTAAAATTGTCTCCATCTCTTATTCTTTATTCGCTTCAGATTCTTCCAACTCTTCAGATCTTTCTTCACCTCCCTCATTTTTCTTCTCTTCCAGTTTTCTTCTAATTCTTGTTATATGTATCATATTAACCTCTTATAATAATAGAGCCTCCATGCTTCACCACCACAGTTTTGCCGTCTATTCCGATGATTCTTGCTGGGGTTCTCCATTCTTTCTCATTCTCCCTTTTATAATAAACTTCCTCTCCTATTACAGCTTCCTTCACCTTATGATCTCTCATATTTTCTATTAATGCCCTTCTTATTTTTTCGCTGGCCTCTTGTTTTATGTGAATCTCTCTCCGTGAGTCGTGTGAGCGAGATAGAGCCTCATAGTCAAATTCTCTTTAACCATCCTTTCTTCGTTTCCCTCTTTCTAGACTTGAAGTCAATTATTATTGAATCAGGGCTAAATTATTGCTCAAATTCCTTGATAAAAATAATAAATGATTTGGAGAAAAACCGCCTTTCATCATTATACTGTTTTTAGCAGCTAATAACCAATTTATATATATTCTTTTGTAACTCCTTCCTCTTTTAGTTTTCTCATTGAATCTTTAATAAGACCCACCATTTTTTCACAAACCCCATTGCTCCAAGGGCTCCGCTGGAGTACTCAATAGCTTTATATGATGAACTCTGCTAAAACTTTTACCTCCTAGTTTTGAAATTCCAATTGTCAGACAACTTCCCCGGTTGTCCAGAAAAAAAAACTTAACCATCTTTCCGATATTTTCTCTAAGCCAGCTTGTTGTATTCGTTCGCTATTTAAAAGATGACGTGATAATGGAAGATTTTTTATTTTGTAAGTCTCTTACAATAACAAGTAGGCAGCCGACGTAAAGAAGCTTGTGGATGACTTCTTCAGAGACGACGATCTTTCGTGGGATATGGTTTTAGCAGTTTGTTCGGACGGAGCTCCTGCCATGCTGGGACGAAACTCTGGTTTTGGTGCTTTGGTGAAAGGCGGTGTACGACATATCAGTGTTACGCACTGTGTTCTTTATATACATGCATTGGCAACAAAAACCTTGCCTTCAAAACTGGCAGAAGTATTAAAAATTATAGTGGAATGTGTGAACTATGTGCTAAATAGTGCTTTGAAACACCGGATATTCAAAGAGCTGTGTAATGAAATAGGATCTCAATTCGAGATACTTCTATACCATTCTAACGTTCGGTAGTTATCTCGGGGAAAAGTGTTGAATCGTGTTTTTGCTATGCGTGTGGAATTAGCCCTGTTTTTTGCGAGAGCACCAACATTATCATGCAGATTGCTTTGAAAATTCTGAGTTCATTCTCATTTTGGCGTACATGACTAATATTTTCAATGCGCTCAATCATCTCAATCAACAGATTCAAGGCGGTGAAGTCAACATCATCGAAGCGGAAGAAATTCTGAAGGCTTTTCGAATAAAACTACCTTTATGGAAACGACGAATAGAGAATGATAACTTTGCAAACTTTCCCCTGCTGGACGACTGTGTAACTAAGATCGAAGATGTGTTTGGAATTGGAGATATTTCTGTACCCGGGGAACTGAAGCAAGCAATTGCTATGCACTTAGATAAGCTCGGAAAGTCTCTCGACGGATACTTTCCTACCAGAGAGTCATATCCAGCATGGGTGAGACCCATTCACGTTTAGTGTTGAGACGGCAGATGTCAATGATGAATACCTCGAAGAAATCATTGAACTTTAACAAAGCCAGGTTCAACAGCAACTCTTCAGAACAACAACGCTCTCAACGTTTTGGTGTCAACAAATCGGTGCGTACCCTCTTATTGCTAAGAAAGCTCTTGAGATACTTATACCGTTTGTTACAACGTATCTTTGCGAGCGATCATTTTCGAGAATGGTAGACATAAAAACGAAGAAAGGGAACAGGCTTTGTTGCGAAAATGCTATTAGAGTGGCACTTGCCAAGGTGAAGCCCCGCATTTCTAAACTCGTCATGGAAAGGCAACAGCAAAAGACATATTGAAGGTAAGTAAATATTCATTGAATTCATTGTGTGCAACTGATGCATGGTTCGTTATATATATTAATATATATATATATATATATATATATATATATATATATATATATATATATAATATATATATTATATATATATATATAATTTGAAAAAATCCTATTATATTTTTACAATTACGAAGGGTTCGTGTGAATTTGACTTATGGAAACTGCAGGTCGGGGACCTTTAAAAAGGTTGATAACCACTGCCCTTAGAACTAATTAGTTTAATACCTAAATTATTCTATTAAAGTTCATAATATCTAATGAATTGGAGTTGGTCTATATCTGTGGGGTTAACAACTTGCATAAGAGATTTATATGCCATTAATTTATCTATGACTGTTAAAGGTATTTCTAGATTTAATTAAAAATTATCGTGGATTTTGTGCAAACAATCGATCCCTACCTGAGTCATCCTTATTTCTTTTTCAAGTATTCCTGCCCTATTGTATTTGATGATATCATTTTTCATATGATGTAAGGACGAGAAACCCTGCTTTTATCTACAATATCCAAACTGTCTATATTATTACCTTAACTTCAAAAAATGTCAGGGAGATAATAGATTGGTCGATGTTTACTTGAATACATTGATGAGAAGTCAGGTTCAGTTGGGACATGTCTCGAAAAACCTGATTATCCAGACACCCCGTTGTTTGACTCATTTCAACAGAGTCATTTAGTTTAAAGGCTTTTCTCGTCCGTAAGCTCGATCCTCTTGTGACCCCTTGCACTTA
Source organism: Trachelipus rathkii (assembly GCA_015478945.1). Lineage (NCBI taxonomy): Eukaryota > Metazoa > Arthropoda > Malacostraca > Isopoda > Trachelipodidae > Trachelipus > Trachelipus rathkii. The sequence continues at coordinate 119,367 of JABUQX010030779.1, forward strand.
CTATCCACTTTCAGCATTGCATCCTCACGGGCATAGTCTTTAGGCAATCTCTGTGGAAGTAAAGTATTTTGGATATTACCAGAGTTCTGGTCGGGGCTTATCTCTTACCAGGGAAATCCTTCCCATATTTAGCACCTGAACAATATGGGGATGTAAAGGGACTAAGTCTTGAGTGAGCTAGGGTCTTACATGTGGGTATGGTGTTTACGTGTGTTAATGTATAGTAGTGAACCTGGTCTGGGATAAGAGGTATAGATTTAAAATACATTGTGTTCAGTTGCAATATCTTAGGGGTGTGTTAGGTGTAAGAAGAATTGATAAATCGAGGAAGGAACGCGTTAGGGAGTTGTGTGGTATGAAGAAAGGAGTAAACGAGAGAATAAATGAAAGTACATTGAGATGGTTTGGTAATATGGAAAGGATGAATATAAGTCGGTTATTTAAGCGGATGTATAGTTGTGAGTGTGCTGGGAATCAACCGGCTGGGTGACTGAAGAAAAAGTGGATTGGTTCAGTAAAGGATTGCCTGGAGGAGAGGAAGGCGGAGTTTGGCAGAGGCGAGAAGAAAGGTGCATAATAGAAGTATGGGTATGGTTGTGGCCCACCTGGGTCAAGGGATGAACTCTTCATTGAAGAAATTCCATAGTAAGGGTCCTTCGCGGTCCGGTGAAGTTTTAGGGTGGATTTTTCTGACTGCGGTTAGTTCTCACTAAAGGGTATAAAGGGGGCGGTAAGTCTGGGCTTTCTTTTCGACTCGAGTCATGTTCATCTACTACTTTTCTGTTTCCGGTGCATGCTACGCACCTTCTTAGGGAGAGAAGTTGGGTGATGATATATATATATATATATATATATATATATATATATATATATATAATACATAGAAATTTTTTTTTTTTTATATTTTATTTATTTTTCTATATTTTTTATATATATTATATATATATTATATGAGAAACTTTTACTTTTTCGTAAGCAGAATATTTATATGGTATATAATTATACCCTTGGCAATATAAAACTATTTATTCACATCAATTACATTTAATATATTAAAAGATTAAAACTATTTTAAAACATGTTAACATTCACGATATCCAACATTTCATTAATAACATCCATCCTTCAATATATATAATATATATATATATATATAAAAATATTACGTATATATATATATATATATATATATATATATATATATGGAAAAGTTCAAACCAATGATAATTTTTAAGTTCTCAACGGACTATTAAGTTCCTGTTTTTGGTAATAAATAAGAAATTTGCCATTGATGTAACATGTTCTTTTGAGATTTTGTGATCTGCAACATTGCTAATAATTTTTTTTTTAATTATAAAGGAGTATCAGTTTTTACGAATGTCCCTACTCATTAAAATTTTTTTTCTGGTCATTTATTTTATATTAATTTTAGATATATATATGGAACTCTGTACAAACTTCTGTGATTGTATTTTTATTTAGTAAGTAAATAATAAAATCGTAAATTTTTTTGAGTCCTTGATTAATTTTCTAAAACTATCTTTTTATAAGGTTGCGTGGAAAATCAAAGTAGATAATGAAATTTTTAATGAAAAACAGTAAAGAATTGCAATGCTTAAATTTATTTATCTCTGTTACTTAAGAGTACTTCTCCTGCCAAGCAATCTTACCAACACTGGTGAAATATTCAGCAAATTCATCCCTAATATTTTTGGCCTCATTACTTGACTTTTTAGGTATGTTTCGTAATGGTAATAGGGAGGACATGTTGTCTTGCTCTTGCCGCCAAGACCCTGGTGTAAAGTTTCCTTGTTCTTCAGCATCAACAGTACCTAAAGGTGAATATGTGGAACGTGATGTCTCACTCTTTCTCAAATAATTATGTAGGACGACACTTGTCATTGTAATCAAAGCTGCTTTTTCCGGTTGTAGCAGCATTGGCTTTCTCAATACGCGAAATACTGAAGCCAGTATACCAAAAGCATTTTCAACAACTCTTCGAGCACGTGAGAGGCGGTAATTGAAAATTCTCTCTTTTGTTCCCTTTGCATGAGTTCCGGAATAAGGTTTTAAAATCCGGTTACTCAGACCAAACGCGTCATCTCCAACAAATATGTATGGCACACATTTGTTTCTTTCTTTTAGAGGTTTACCTGGAGGTAGATTTAGGGCATCATTTTCAATTTTGTTAAATAATTCAGAATTTCTGTAAATAGCCCCATCACTGAGTCTACCTTGACATCCACAATCTACAAAAATGAAATTGTAGTTGGAGTCTACAAGAGCCATTAACACAATGCTGAAGTACCTTTTGTAGTTGTAGAATTCCGAGCCACTGTTTATTGGTGACTGAATCATTATGTGTTTAACATCTAGGGCACCCACACAATTTGGAAAGTCCCATTGATTTTCAAAGTCTTTTGAAACGCTTTTCCAATGATGGGAAGTACTTGGAATCTGGAAATTACCAAAGTATAAATATTATACGTGTAAAATATCTACTTTAAAAACTGCTTAAAAGTAGTGAAAGCATACAATCGATATTAATTTTTATTTCCTTAGATTATACCATAACTGATTATTATGGAAAAAGAAATTGTTAATCAAATGCAATTAATACTTAAACTTAGTATGCAGTTATTGCTCCTACATTTTTTTAAACTCCCAATTTACAAAAATTCGTTCTTGGAAACAAAACTATAGAAAATCTTTTGAAATTTTATAATCTTTATTTAATATATTTCTTTTACAATTTTTAATATCTATCTAAAAAACTATTGCAACAATTCATTGAAAGGCATAAAATTATCTTTACGGAGTCCACTATCATGTTGATCAGAGCTGTACATACTTCTGGAACTGTAGGAATAGAAAATGTACGTCGGTCAAAAGTTTTTTAAAAAAGACGATCAATCATGAAATACAATTCCTAAAATAGTAAATTGTCTTATCTATGTTACAATGCAATTACAAATGCTAACTAAATTGTGGAGCACAATTTCTTCATTCCTAACGTACTGCTTATGTCAATAGTACCACACGCCCCCTTGATCGAACAAAACAAGAAAAACTTGATCGATCAAACATTTATTCTTGTTAAATCCAAAATATGTCTTGCTATACCGTCGACCTCAAATTTACGATCCGACAAAACTAGAGTGATTTTTCCTGTTCTCCACTTTGTCGTACACCTCGCTCCATTTGGTTTCACCCAGACCACATCTCCAACATTAAACACTTCTTCTACCAAAACTTCCGGCTGACTGCAGATCTCTTCAGGATGCCTCCATTTGTATTTATATTTAACTTTCCAAGGGCAGGATTCTTCATTCACCCCCTCCCTTGGCATAAAATTGTACCAAAACAGACTTTCCCTAATACCTATTCCTGATCTCGCCGCTATTCTTTTCACAGTCCTATGGTTTCTCTCCACAATTCCATTACAATTCCCTCTAAAAGCCGCTCTGAAATTTAACCTCACTCCCCATTTTTCACACATTTCCCTCACATCTAACGTCCTGAAAGATGCCGCATTATCAACCAATAATTCTTCAGGCATACCATGTTCTAAAAACACCTCCTCTAACTTCCTCGAGATCTCTTTCCCTCCCTCGTTATTAAGAAACTTCCATATCGCAAATCTACTTGGACCACAGTCAACACACGACAAATACCTTTCCCTCCCAAAGTGGGTCACGTCAGCCGCCAATCTTTTCCAAGTTTGATCAACAGAAAGCTCTCCGCCTGAGCATCTTCCTGGATTTGGATCTATCGACTGACACTTTACACAACTTTTTACACATTCCACCACCTCCTCTCTTCTCACCCCCGAATCAAGCTTTTGGACGGCATACAAAGTTTTGTCTACCCCGCAATGGTTTTTGTCATGCAATCTCTTCAAATCCATCGCCGACATTCCACAAACCTCTTCGCACTTTCCCATTCTCCTTTGCCATTTTCCGAATATTCTTGTTAACTTGTCAGCCTTGTTTTCTTCCGAGGGTACTAACATTATCTTTAAACTTAATCCAAATTCCTTCACAAGTTCCGCGATAATTCCCAGACGTCTTTTCACCACCATCTCCGCAGTCCCTTTTGTTTTCACTCTACATCTTGAATGAATCACATTGTCCACCCAGCTTACAACCGTCTTGGAATCACACATTATTGTTATTCTCTTTAATACCCACTTCAAACAAAGATTTATTCCTTTCACAACGGCTTCTAATTCTGCTACGTTTATATGACCGCAATCCGTCTTCTTCCTCAACCAACTTGAGTCTTCTACAATTTCTCTTCCTATCTCCAGCGCCACTCCATAAGCAATGCTGCTTGCATCGCACCAAACAACCCCTTCTACACCCTTCTCAACAAACCAGCTACCCCTCACTGGATCATCTTTTCTTACAGCTTCCAAGACTTCTACAAGAACTTCCTTACAGCTTGTTCCAATGTCTTCATTCCACCTGCTTCCTTCAGCAATTCTCTTTAAATAGCTACACACAACCCTCAACCATCCCGCCACCGGATAATGCCCAATTAATTTTCCACAAATCGAAAATAATTCTTTTCTTGATATCTCCTCATTCTTAATGATCGGGATCGTATTTCCTCTCGAAAACCTAATCAATCCTTCGGCATTTCTTGCAATCTTGAGTCCTAATACCTTTCCTCCAACCACATTTTCTGGATCCTTCGTGACGAGCCCAAACTTCAATAGATGCTTCCTCACCTCTTCGACAGATATTTTTCCACAATCCACCAAAATATCATCAATATATGAATCGGTCGCTCGTCCAATTCCCTCATAAATTCTCAAACTATTCTCAAAATTTTTGTCATTACCCTTGGCGCACTGGACAACCCAAAGCCTAACCTTGTAAGACAAAATACTCTCCCCTTATATCTAACCAATTGGTGTTTCCACAAACTTCTATCGATTCTAATTTGAAGATAGGCGGACTTTAGATCAAGCATTGTCTTTCCATCTCTAACTCTTCTCCATTTCCTAATTGATTCTTCACAAACCGAAGTTTCATCCCCAGTATGATACATTACAAATTTATTTAATTCTCTGAAATCCAACACCGGTCTCACCTTGTCCTTGTTTTCCTGCACAACTGCCATCAAAGGAATCACCCCTCTCTCCTCTCCCTTCCATGGCACAATAATCCTTCTTCTATCCATTTTTCAATTTCCTCATCAAATTTAATTCTAGTTGTTTCACTCATAGATCTTCCGTAGACTCCCACCTTATTTTGAAGCACCGGCTCCTCTCCCTTCCATTTCCATTTTACCGTCCAAAACTTTCCGTTGAACTCTCCTGAGAAATCGCAATCGTCAACCCTCAAATTCTCACCTTCTCTTGGCTTAGTAACAACACTTTTATTTTCTCCTTTTGAACTTCCAAAATGAGCTCCCTCCTTGTCGATGAAAACTCCCCCGAATTCTATAATTACATCCAATCCTAATATTATGCTTACTCCCGACATAATATTTTTCATCACTACAACCTCGAAAGATTTTTCTATTCCATCTATTCGATAGTCACTGTTGTATTTCCCTCACTTTCGACCCTTCTTCCATCAAATGCAACAATATTCTCTGAGCGTCCATCTCCTCTCACTAAGCCCGAGCTTACTATCGACTTAGTGCATCCAGAATCCACACCTCCAGTTACTTCTTTTCCATTTAACCTTATTTTCTTTAAGGGAATTCCGGACTTTGAACTCAGAGGGCTGATTCCGGCGTAACAACCCCCTCCGATCCGTTTCAAGAAGTCCTTAAAGTGCATTCCCTTGCGAAATGTCCCTTGCCTCCGCATTGATAGCATATTAGATTTGTTAAATTTGTTTTAACGCCCAACCTACAATTTCTTTGTAAATGAGGTCCTCCACACCGATAACACTTCACTGACCTTCTCTGTAAATTATTTTCACCTTCATTCCATCTAGATCTTCCTGCGACAGCACCGATATTGACCGACTCATTGGACGTTACCATGGCTCTCACCCTGCACAAGATTTCTTCTATGTTGCAACTCTCCACGTTGACCATTCCCCTGATTTCTCTTGAAAATCTTTCCGGTAATCCATTCACTAAAGCTCTCCTTATAATTACTTCTCCGGTTAACCCAGCGCTTCTTGTCAGTCTCCTCAAATCTGTCGCATACACATCTATTGGTTCTCCTTCCCACTTCTTCTCACAGAGTTTCCTGAAGGCTACAAAAAGATCCTCTCCAAAGACCTTTCTCAATTTATTTTTTATCTCTTCTGTAGAACTCTTTTGTTCTTTGGGCATTTCAAGGAAAACCGCCAAAGCCTCTCCCTCCAAAATCATAGGTTAAATAAACTCTTCATTCTTTATTTTCTGGGTCTTTACCACCATTTCGAACTTCAGGAGCCATGCTTCTATGTCTGATTCTCCGTTAAATGGTTTTACCACATCAATAATCTTCAAACCGCAATAAGCCATGGCTCTGCTGATTCTTTCTATATGCCCGGATAGCTTGTAGGAATAGAAAATGTACGTCGGTCAAAAGTTTATTAAAAAAGACGATCAATCATGAAATACAATTCCTAAAATAGTAAATTGTCTTATCTATGTTACAATGCAATTACAAATGCTAACTAAATTGTGGAGCACAATTTCTTCATTCCAAACGTACTGCTTATGTCAATAGTACCACAGGAACGATGTTGGATATCAGCTGTGTTGAAATCTTGAATAAATATTTAGGCTTTTGAAACTATCACCTGTTGCAAGAAAACTTAGTGTCACCGCTAAACGTTCTTTTGCCGGAATGGCTTTTCTCCATCTGGTATCCTCTTTTGATATCAGAGGTGTAACCTTACCTAACCATCATAATACCTAACGGGTAAAGACAAACAAAGTAAAGTTTTACCCTCTGTAAAGCTAAACTATGAACATAACATACTTAACACACAACAAGTAGACGAATAAACAGCTATCATTAACAACTTAGTCAATAAAGCGAACATACGCGGGAAGTAAAACAAGTTTTCATTTTTATAAAATATAATTTTCATTGAAAAGAGCGTTATATAAATACATAAAAACATATAATTACATAAAAACATAAGTTTATTTTAAATATATTAATTCATCTAATCAGAGAACATAGGATTCAACATAACTTGGATAAGTTCTATATATATCTCTCTAAAGATTCAACACCCTTTGAAAGGATGTAAGTATAAATGCCTTCAGCAACACTAAACCATTTTTTGGCATATTTTGATTCAGCAGCACTCATTCTCTCATACAAGAGAGAAGTAAACTCATCCAAGTTGATAGTTATTAACGCACTCCTGTATACTGTATTATACAGGAAACCACATGTTTCGGTGTAAATATCATAGATTACACCATGTGCTATATGTATTAAATCCTCAAGTATGTCAACACCGTTAAGATGCGATGTTAATTTGTTTTTTATTTTAAACAATGCTGTAATATTTTCAGATGTTCGAACTGTGAAACCTATACACGTACGCCAGAAGGTCACACGATCGATGGGTTTCCAGTAGTTGCGTAAATCAAGGGTTTTAATATCGTCACGCGACGAGAACACGTCTATTCTATTAGAACCACTTACGCTGTCCTTCCAGTTAGATATTCCACTATGCGTCGATCCATCAGATAACACACACTTATCCTCTACCCATGCTGCTGCGATGTCGATAATCTTGATGAATCCATCAGCACAAATGAATAAGGGTCTATTATTTGATCCTCTAGCAGGAATACAGGCAATGTAGCGGTCGCCATTCGGTTTACGATTAAATATGAATGATACATCGTTGGGAATAACGAAACTCCTCGGGAAGATAACAACAAGCGTAGAGATCCGAGGAGATGTCATCGTATCAGCACAGCGAAAAATGTCTTACTGTTGGAAATCGAGTGCGTAAGCAGTCCTTAAATGTAATGAGATTATTTCAACCAATCAGAAGAAAGTAAACAAGAATACGACGTACAGACGAACCATATCAGTTCAAAAGGGTATATATTCTCGTTAGACAACAATAACAATAAACAGGTTCGCTATGGTAATGTGTATACAAAGGAGACATATACATCCAAATTGACGTGAAATGAACTTAGACAAAAATAAACATAGCACAAAAATGAGTTCTTTATATACTAACCAGCGAATATATGCTAACATAACAATGTTTTCACATTAATAAAGCTAACATAGCATCATATGAACTAAGAAAATAATGTACAACGACAAACCTAACATAACTTACGCACGAATAAACTGTTAACATTAGCAAAGTTCCACACTTAACACCAGTAAAGTAACTAACATTGCATACAAAACGTAACTTATTCATACTTTTTCCAAGCATATCTCTAACATATTAGCGTTAATTTTACATTGACACAGTAATATTTAACAAAAATTTATCATAGCCTTGTCTAATTATCATACAGACCAACGAATAACTGTAAACATAACAAAGTTTTATCCAAGCCTAACATAAAAATAAGTGGTTTGAATAAAATGTCATAGTAAATTGTAATAGTTTACTTATTTTAAAGCAGTAAATCAGTAAATCATACCATCAACCCTTCCCCACCCCTCCCCCCATGACCTTTTGATCTATTGATCTATTGATTCATGTCACATTTTGAGTATCATTTCAGATAAACATAACACAAAAATAAGTTCTTTATATACTAACTTTCGAATATATGCTACGTAAACAAACGTTTTGTTACATTAAATAAAGCTACATAACATACCTGAACTAAGAATATAATGTACAACGACAAACCTAACACACCATACGTACGAATAAACTACTAACATTAACAAACTTCCGCACTTAACAACAGTAAAGTACCTAACACTTCGTACGAAATGTAACCTATTCACACTTTTTCAAACATATCTCTAACATATCAATGTTAATTTTACATTAACATCGTAATGTTTAACAAAAATTCATCGTAACCTCGTCTAAATGCATTACTTTTTGTAAACTAAATTTAAAAAACAAAGTTATTAACCAAAACATAACATAAAAAATAACAAAATTTTATCCTGACATGACATAAAAATAAGTTCTTTGAATAAAATATCGCAGTAAAGCGTAATAGTTTACTGATTTTAAATCAGTAAATCAGTAAATCAAACCACCCATCCCTGCAGTCCCCTACCCACCCACTCACCTATGATCTATTGAACTATTGATTCAAATCATATTCGACTAGCATTTTGGATAAACATAACATAAAAATAAGTTCTTTTTATACCGACCTACGAATATATGCTTACGCAACAAAGTTTTAACATCAATAAAGCTAACATATCATAACCTGAACTAAGAATATAATGTACAAATGCAAACCTAACATACCTCGCGTATGAATAATCCGCTAACATCCTGAAAATTTCCTACTTATCAAAGGTAAAGTAGCTAACATAATAGGTCATACAATACTCGATATGTTCCCACTTTTCCCGCATAACAGCAACAGGTAAAGACGTATTATCTAACAAAATTCCTTAACATAGTGACCAATCTATCAAAGATACCAGCATCTTGAACTATGAATTGACACTATCTTCATCAAAGTGTCACTCGTTTCGAGAATAACATCATTTGAACTATGAATAGACGTAGACATTAGCAAAATATCACTAAGCACAAAATGAAACACTTTCACTCCCGAAACAGAAAAATAATACTGAAATCAGAGTGTGCTGGAACATAATAGTAAAGGGGCACAGTTAAGGTTAACATTTTCAAAACACGTTATGTTTTGTCAACAGTTTTTAAAAAAACTTTGTTTCGGTACAAATTAGGGATTTTTTTTTAAATTGTCAAATATGAGTACATTTAAATTTTCAAGACCATCTATTATTCAAGAATAATTAACTTGCTACTGTCGAAAGTAATTTAATAAAATTAAAAATAAATCGAGGAACGGAAACTTTCAGATGTTTTCTCAACTTGTTCAATTTATATAATTTTAAAACGTTCTTGAACTTTCTATATACTCAGATATATATATAATATATATATAATATATATATATATATAGATATTATATATAATATATATATATATATTATATATTATATATTATTATATATATATATATTATATATATATATATATATTAAGAATTAAATATATATTAATTTTATTTTATCATCATTGTCCCCTTCATCTTACCGCCCACCTAATCGAATTCATCGCCCAGGTTGGGAACCACTGCAATAAGCGTCAAAGTTGCCAATAACAGTTTTTTTTAACCAAAGGAATTCCCAAGATTAAATCTCAAAGATGGAAAGAGTCAGGGTCTCTCGGCCTCAGCGGGGGTGACGGAGGGGACTTCGTTCCCCCCCTCTGTTCCATCGTCGGCTCGAGAAAAACAGAAAAAAAAGAATTAATATTTCTTAAAAATGAGCTTAACTGATATTTCTATATATATATATATATATATATATATATATATATATATATATATATATTATATATAAATATATTACATATATTATATATAATATATATATATATATATATATAATATATATATATATATATATATATATATATATATATATTAATAATTAGTGAAAATGACGTCCGATG